>QTSX02001746.1:0-62895 GCA_014839935.2 Entomophthora muscae | reverse complement strand
AGAAGTTAAAAGTCTTTAAAATGCTTAAGCTGACGCCTTGGCCTAATCTAACAAATAATGACCCAACTTTATCTAAACACAGTTAACCTATAATTTCCTAATTCAAATTTTGATGATCACCAAATTGTTGTTAATATTTTCACAAGGGGCTGGGTTTGGGTACTAAAAATAACTATGTTCTGGATCTAGATACACAACATAGTAAATATATGATTTTATAAAAAAAAGCTGAACATAAAGAATAAACCCAACTATAAACAAAGAGAACCTGAACAATTGAAATTCAAAATAATGATAATATAAATTGAAATGTTCAGCAACAGGAGGTTTATTGAGGCAGGGAAGAGTGACGGGTTTGACATCAGGGATGCGCTTCTGAGCGGGCTTGGTGGGTCTGGGATTGGGTGGGTGGGGCTTGCGGGTGAGGGGTGTTGGTGGCAGGGGTGGAGGCAGGAGGATTTTGAATGATGGCTGCCATATAACGCTTGTCGTATTCCTCATTGATTATTGGCTGGATGGGCTGGTAAGTGGCAGTGGCCCAAGGTGGAAAGTGCTTATCCTTACGTGATTGGCTGCCCATGTTCACATGGAAAACCATTTGTGCAAACAAGTCAGCCACCATTTGGTGACCAAAGAGAGAATTGTGGTCAAGGACCCCAAGATAGAGGTCGTTGAAAGCCTGAGGGCGGCGTTCCTGCAGTGTATCTCCAATGTTAAAGAAGACAACATCACCCAGATGGACGTTGGCGTGGCTGGCTGGGTACACGGATGCTTGGTGCCCGCGCCCCTGGATGGCTTCAAGGGCAGTGGAGCTACCCTCCATCTGGTGGCTCAAGAAAACCTGATGCTTTGAATTTGAGCCATCCCAGGAGTTGAGCAATCCACCAAGGATGTGGCCGTATGAGTACCCATTGACAAAATCAGGGTTTGTCTGATAATAGACAAAACCTTTGGCAGACACAGCCAGAAATGCACCAATGAACGCCCATTTTTGACCTTCTTCTTTCCGTTCTTGGTGGCGGCTTTTCCCATCTCACCAAAATTGTTAAATGCAATTGATAACTTGTAGTAGGAGATGAAAATGACATCATCTGACAGACTTGTCAGGCATCAGACCAGGGTTGCCTCAATCTCGAGATCATATGGGGAATCCTCAGCGCCATCCCATTGGTTGCCAGCAAAATTGGTAAGAACCTGTACAGAAGCCACCTTCCCGTACATCCAGAGATGAACCATGCGCTCAGACACCCAAATGCCATGGTGAGCAAGTTGCTTCTGGACCTGGGTCAAGGGAAGCTTGGGGTCCCGCTGGAGGAGGTCAAGCATGATTGGGTATGCCTTAGTTATCTGGGACTCTTGGGCCTTCTTGGGCTTCTTGGCCGCCCCAATCCAATTCCCCCTGTTCATCATGCTGTTGAATTCCCGCATGGCAGTAGCTCGGGTAAATTGCAATTGGTCAGCAATCTGGTCCCATGACAGACCCTGTAGATTCAGTGCCACAATTTCTTGGAGAATTTGGGCAGTGATAATTCTGCGTTTGGGACGCTGGGCGGGGGAGCTGAAGCCTGATTGGCTGAGGGAGGGGCAGGTTGGGCAATGGCAGGAAGTTGTTCAAAACCAAGGTTGCCATCCTGATTGGTTGTTTGGTGGGCAGCTTGTGCAGGGGTGGGTGTGGGAGCAGGGGCAGCACTAGACGCAAAGTGACTCTCAAACAAGTCAAAGCCATATGAGTCGGGGGACAGTAACAGGTCAGCTTCCTTGTTACCCGCCTCAAAGGCTTGGGTTTAAACAGGTGCCTCCACGTCCTGAGTCTTGCCTCCATTGAAGCTGGCTTGGCTGCTGGCGCTGTTGAAAATGTTGTTGCTAGTAAAAACCATATTAAAAAAAACCTAGGATAAAATCACTAAAAGTAGAAATTTTAAAATTTAATGATTTATTTTTATTGTAATCTTGAGTCCATATTTGGAAAGTTCTCAAAACCATTCCATACAAATCTGGAGCCATGAAAATGGATAAAATGCCTCTGTCCCTAAATTGGATAGCTGTTGATTGGCTGTTATACTGTTATTTTTCTATTTTAGGCTGCTCATACTGCACATCTTGTGTGAGTTCATTTTTTTTGTGTTTGTGTAATCTCGCTTCTAGATTACTCAGATTTTGTTTCATTTTGGTTCTTCTGTTGGTGTCTCATATGAATCCTGATTGGATTATAATATACTCCGGAATAGCATCCATCCATTCACTTGTTGTGTCAGTTCATTTTGTTTGTGGGTTGAACTACACCACTTGATGTTTGATATAATTTTGTATAATGGGTGAGTGAAATTTTGTTTTTGGTTTGACGTTTCATTTATTAACCAACAATATTTAAATTATTTGAATCCTGAATCTTGTGCAACTTGGATTTTGTTTAAATATGAGTTTATTTTGCTTGTCGCAATAACTTTTAAAACTACTGTAGTTAAAATTTTTACTTCAATAAAATAGATTTCTTGTTATCCACTTATTTTAATGCCTCCCAATAAGATTTTTAATAACAAGATTGTTAGACTCTTCATTCTCACAACTTAAAAATCCTAGAAATCTGTCACCACCCTCTAAAACAGTTCCTAAATTTTACAAATTTGAGTGTGAGCCCATTATATGCTGCCAATCCTTGACATCAGATTAAATCAAAGCATTTATCCTTTTTTAGTATAATATGAAGTACTTTGCCATATCCTTTTTTTAAAGGTTATTATTTGCAAGAAAATATGCACTGTCTCCTCATTGACAATGTGTCACAAGTTACAGTTTCCTACCATCAATTAGCAAGGTAGAATCACAATCCCAGAGTTCAAACCTCAGACCCCTGCAGGCCACCAGCCTGCCGGCCCACACTTTGTGGGCTCAAACCAGAGGTAGATTTGACTTTAGAGAAACCTCCAAGACCCATCAGTGGAGTAACTTCTACGCTCAGACCCTACCTCTTGAGAAATCCCTTTAGCCCAGCCAATTAGATCAACAACCTGAATGATGTCCTCTCAACCTCCCAGGCCACTGCCAATGAGACACCACCCACATTACCCCAAGACCAAAGCCTGCAAAGAGATGAAAAATCCATTGCCTCAAAAGGGGAATTTGAGATTACTTGCCCCAACCCAGCCAATGAGGACTCAACAATTTTGAACACCCCCAAGAATGTGCAACTCTAGTAAGTGCCACCCCTTGGGCCACAAGAAATTCCAAAAGTTTTCCCAAGTTTGATGAGCATACATATACCCTGTAGATACCGGGAAGATGCTCATTGCCATCCTTAAAATAAAGTGTTAAGAATCTTTGGTTCACTCTGGCTATACCTTACCTTCTTTTAATACTTTATCATATACAGTTTGATCTCTCCTGTCAGGATTGACAATTCTTCCTCTCTGGAAACCCAAGCCTGGGAGCAGGAATTGAACCCCAACCCTGGACCCCCTGGGCTGCCGGGCCTGTGGACCGCAGGACTGCCCACCCACGCCTTTCTGGGATTGAGCCCCCACAAGCTGATACCAAGAATGTTGGCCCATACAGTGAAACAAGCCAAACCAAGGAAATTATTGCACCAAATGGAAGACTAATCACAGCGCCTAATAGAGGTACTGATTTGGCAACTATTAGCTTCATGAACTTGAAGTTTACACCAGCAACCAATCAAGAGCTGACCCAGGAAAGAGGCATGGGCTGCGGCCCAGTCCCAGTCCCATAAACATGACACTAAAGCAAGATAATCAGGTAGCCAAATCAAGATTCTTGACCAATGAAAGAACTCCAGGGCCAAGTGCCATTTTGCTGCCTTTGGACCCAAGCACCCAGTTCCCCTGGCCCTGCCCTTCCCAATGCTCTGATGAACCCCCCAGGGAAAATGTTAAGTTTGGAGGTGGGGTACTATATAGACCAAAGGACCCCACACTCCAAACTTATTGCCATTTTTGAATAAAGGTTATGTTATTTTGGCTCACACAGCTATTGCCTTATTTTATAATTGCTGTCTACCAATTCAGTTTGAGATCTCCTAGCCCGCCTGTCCCACCACCTGCTGTTCTCCATCCTCCTGGTGTACCCTTTGGACCCGTCCATTTTACTGACTATCCTCTGAAATCTGAATACAAGGAATACACCCCAGAAAAGATACTCAAATTCAATCCTTTGGCCTGCATAAAATCTGCAATTAGATACAACTGACAAGGCCTGTGGATATTTTCAACACCCAAGTTGTTCAGAGGGAAATTCAGCTATCTCCCTGCTTACAACCTGCCCATGGAACCGCCCGTGACCCCAAATCCTATGCCCTGTTCCTTGCCCAACCTCCCAACTGACCATTCTGGCAAGCTTTTTGGAATTGTGTACATCATCCTCACAGGGGTGATTGACACTATAATCCCAGTTGCCGGCCCATGGTCCTGGGTGGGAAAGTCCGCCTCCTACCTTTTAAAGTTAGCTCCCCTCTTGTGGTAGACATTGCCCGCAAAAAATCTGGCCCAAGTTACCCCTGAAAACAACAGGCCAGCCGCTCGAGACTGGATCCCTGACATCTCTGGCCCCACCCCTGCAGCCAACTACTCCCTAGAAACTACAGACCAACTGACCAAGATATACTGTCCCCCTGGAGTCCTGTATGGCCCTGTCCATTTTATTGAGTATCCTCTGAACCCATACTATGCTGAGTTTACCCTTGAAGAGATCCTCCTCTACAACCCAGAAGCCCAAACCAGAGAAACTGACTTATTGGTTCTGAAGATACTTGGATCACCAAACGGCCCTTGCTATTTTGCAGCAAGTACAATCACTTGCCCAGGTATCTAGTACCCATGACTCCCCCCATTGACCCCACGGCCCAACCACCCACAGGAACCAGCAGAAACCAGTGAATCCACCTCAACTCAGAAATTTAGCATCCTGTCTATCACCCTTACAGGCCTAATTGATTCTATGGTGCCTTCTAGCAAGCCTTGGGCCATTCTTGGAAGGTCTCTCTTGTACATTATAAAGTTGGCCCCTATCATGTGGTGGGCCCTTCCCTCTGAACCCGTGGGCTGTCTGCCTGCCAGTTGTCTGGAACCCACCGCTAGACATATTACTGACACAATGTCAGCCTTTTTTGAGTGTATATTCCCCATTTTATAGATTATAACAAGCTCTCTCTACTTCACTATTACAGCTACCTAGATAAATGCCAAAACTGCATAGTAGCTTTTACGGCTATGGCGCTAATCAAAGAATAACTCAGGCTTAACTGGAATGGACTCCAATTAAAGCATACCCCAAGTATCAGTGTAAGATATACCCTCTGTTAAAAGAGGGGTTGGGTGCTGATAGTGTTGCAACATCTTCAATTACTCCCTCTTGGGAAAGTAACTCCCCAAGCAATCCCCTGTCAAAATCACCAAGTTGGTGGCACTCTTATCAATCCTATATCTAGAACGGAATTAAACCTTTTGATCCCTAAATGGAACATGACTAGGACAAGCCTCATGGCTGCCATGACGTACATGGACAGCATGTGGCTTCCCATAATACTATATAACCCTTTAAATTTAGATCAATAAAGTATCATTCTCTTCTTAATTCCGCTCTTTATTTTGTTTCATATACTTTGAAGAAGTATATTGTTGTAACTGTGCTGTTTTAGCAGGGTTAAAAGGGAAAAATATTTGGAAACTAGATAATATCCTTTATTGGGAGATAGTGATTATATAGTTGTGCTGAACCATCTTAAGAGGAACACAATTATGTAGATCATTTGTTTGGATGGTGAAGGGAGGTGGCTTGTTCCTGGTAAAGGATCAGGCGCCAAATTGAGTCATCTGCTGTATAGGAACATTGTTTGTTCATATTGTCAATTTTGGGAATTCAAGTCAACTTCCTTGTTTGGCTGCGGGTCACCAGAAAGTTGATTTGCAGGTCTTAAACCCGCCTATTCAGAACCTTGTTGGCAGGTTGGCCCTGCTGTTTTGACATTATCAGAATTTCAATGCTGTCATTCTCATACTGCCAGGGTTTTTATACTAAAACTTTTTGTTTCTCTAAATTTTGCAGTCTTTAGGTCTGTGGGCATTCTGCTGTTAGTGAGTTGGAATTAGGGTAGGGCTTCAAGAGCAGCTAATTAAAGGTTGGCTGTCTCTGGTGAACAGAAATGACAATACTTTATTTTACTACTCAATTATTTGTGTTGCTTAAGTTGTACAATTGTATTAATAATTTTGCACTGGAGGCTGATGGCATCTGGTGCTTGTTGTAGGGTTTATTTTCAGGTTTCTTAATCTCTTTTTAGAAAGCAGCAAATTCTGTGTAGGTCTGGGCTTTTGGTGGTGCACATTTGGTGATAGTATGATCTCCATTTGGGGAATCTCCCTCAATAAGCTGGCAGGTTGAAGGGCAGCTTACCAATTCAAGTCTTCACCTTGACAGGTTGCCAGGTCCCTGTCTATCCTGATTGGCAAAAGCCTTCTCTGAGGACCAGGGTCTGATTCCTGGATTTTTAACACTAGATTCAAAATGACAAACTTGATACTAGCTTTACTTCACACTTTCAAGCAATTTTGTCACTACATTTATGGCACACTTCACTGTTGTCACATATCATGCTTCCCTCAAGTGGTTACATCAATTGAAAGAACCAGAAATATGTCTGGCCATATGGGCACTTTGATATAAGCTTATGATTTCATAGTGCTACATTGCCCTGGTATACAACATCAAAACACTAATGGGCTTTGTCAAATGCTTATCCTGGCCCTCCATCCTACTAAAGCCAATCAATTATAGGAGTTGATTGATCACCCTTAAGCATGAGAAACTGAAACTGAAGATACTTGCTTGGCCCTGTTGTGTACTTGGGTGTGGCCAGGGGACACAATGGGAAATTCTAACGGTAGGATTGGGTTTGTAATTAAGGCCCTGTAATTATAATAATCAGAAATATCCTCTATAATTGACTAGGGAGATGCGCCAAAGTACAAAGATAAACACAAAGCAAGAGTGTAAATAAAACTCAATTTTATTAGATGAATCATTTAGCTTATTATAGGGCAATAGTCTACCATAAAACAGTAGAAGGACAGTTGGGTCACTGGCCACTTTCATAAGTGGGCCAAGGATCACTCAGTTTACCAGTCAAAACTAAATAAGTCCTTTTCCCAATTTGGTGTGAAACCCATTTTGAGGGGAGAAAGGGAACTGTGGCGCTCCTGCTCCTAGGAGGTCACCAAAGTGTCCTGGGTCAAAGCCAGGAACCAACTGAGTTGGGGTTGTCATCCTCAGAGATACTTATTCATGCCCCCTAATCATCATTAGCAACTGATAACTAGGGGAAACATATTTCACAGCAATGTATGGGCTACCAAAGCAGCTCCATCATCTAGGGGGCGTTTGCATGATAATCTTTGGTACAAAAATATCCCAAATCTCAAGGTTATAGGCACTGCGTTACTTATTTCCCAGCCAGGCGTTTTCCATTAGTGAGCAGACTAAGGTTCTGCATTTTCTTATCCTCTTCACCAACTTCATATTTTATTATCATTAGGGGAGTTCTGTGTCACAAGAAAAGATAATTGGGGTTGAGATAGTCTTTATTAACAGAAGGAAGATCCCCTTAGAAACCTTCTTATTTTTCAAAGGTTTGGAGTCCTTTCAAACAGCTACTCCTTCAAAAAGGACTTCTTAACGCTCTAGAAGACATCTGGTTACTAAAAACCAACCAGATATGTAGCCATTAAGATTCAGATCCAGCGCCCAACCAAGCTCCTGCTTGCGGCCAAAAGATTTCTGAAAAACCTTTGAAAGACCTTCCAAAACCCCCCATAACTTTACAGCTAGCCTGCTTCTTATAGTGTCTTTTTCTCAACAATTCTGCCTTCATAATGGCTTTCTTCAAAAGCTTAAACCATTGGCGCTCACTTTTTCCTATAATCAATTAAGTTTACACACTTACTTTCTCAAAAGTTTAAAGTATTGATTCACTTTTTTCTTGTTTATAATTTAAGCTTTTGGCTTCCAACCAATCATATTTATCAGGAAACATGTCAAAACTCAAAACAATGACTGTAGAGAGCAAAACTAGACCATTTATGAAGTTCCACCGTGATCCAACTAGGAAATCAATTTCCACTGCTCAAAGTGTCAATACTGTGCGCACCAAATTTTTAACCGGTTCACTGTTCCAGCACCAGTCTTCCCTTCATTCAACCTTAGCCAAATTAAATAGTAGAATACTATTTAAACTTATTCTTTTGGTCCTCAACGTTTTCTTCATATATTTACTAATAAAGTAAAGTCCAAATAAAATGTCCCACCAAAACAACTTTGTATCCAGCTCTCATAGCAACATATCTTTATCTACCCTAGGAACCTAATAAATAAAACTTTTACCCACACTTTCATAAACATTACTTCTTGATTTTATTAATAAGCCAAAGCAAAAAATTCCACTTCTTTCCACCTTGGCAATTTAATTTGGCAAAACCTTGGCTCATTTCTTCTACTCCTTATTCTACTTCTGCTAGTCCTTCTCTGTCATCTTTCATTCCTTCTACCAGACCTTCTCCATAATCTTCCAGTCCTTCTGCAAGTCATTCTATGTCATCTTCCAGCCCTTCTGTTCTATGAACCACATAGTTTATGTCCTTCTCTATGAACCACAAAGGTTCTGTCTTTCTCTGCAGTCCCTGTTACTAACACCTCAGACTCAGACAATAAGTCTACGTGTGAATTAGCATTTTACTGGGCGTCATAAGTGACCACCACTATAGGCCATCAACCACAGATAATTCTCATGTCTCTGCAGTTGTTTTTAATCACTCAAATGGTGAGTTTGAGCTTTCAGTTGCAAAGTAACCAACTTTACTTCCCAGAGACCTATTCATTACCAAATTCTGCAGCTGCTTCCTTGAGCAGCTACTTTGACAACTTCCCTGGGCATAACCATGCCTCTCTGGTGACTTCAAGACCTCCTCAAAGCTACCAGGAAGACAGACAGGGAAACCTTATCCCTAAGCTAGGTAAGGTTTGCCACCACTCAATTACCTATTTCTGCAGGAGGCCCCACCTATATTAATTAATGCCTAAAAAAATTTCATCCTGCCATTCATCATTTGTTACAGCTGGTGGCCATCCATCATTTCAAAATTTATCAACATTTACGACTCTTTACCCAACTAAATTCTTTTATCTAACAACTATAACAAGAATATTCTGCATTTAGAAATGAGAATTGAAATGTTGTTATTGACTTATGTAACACTGTGAGGACCATTCATTCTAGACTACAACTTGTAGATTCTGGTTAAGAAAGCTTAACTTGTCTACATGTATCAGGAGAAATAACTTGTTTGAAGCAACAGATAGAACAAAGAATGATTAAATATTTCTCTCATGAGTCTAATTATACCGCTTAAATCCAGAATAATATAATGAAAGCAGACAACAAGAATATTATTAATCCCCAGTGGACTTCTTTCTATAAGATCTTACAGTCATTATAGTCTAATGTGGAGCAAGTCCAAAAAGAGCTCTCCTTGTTAAGATCATCCAACTTCAGTGGGCCATTTGGTTTTCCTGGACCTTCTAGAACAAATGGTCCTCCTGGTCCTATCAGTTTGTCCGGTCTTCTTGGTTCACCTGATTCAACTGGCTCTCCCAGCCCCACTAGTCCACCTGGCCCCCAGTCCCCCTGGATTGCCTGGAGGCTCTGTAACATCCTCCCCTGTACCCTTCTCTTACGAAAACCAAGTTGCTAATTTGGAGCTTAATCTGTCAATGATCTGTTCCTCTCTATATATAACCCCCAATGGTAATATAGAATACCCTGATTTTTAATTACCTGTGTTGATGAATTGACTATGTGAACTTGATACCCTCCTCTTGAATAACATTAAAGAAGTTCAAACTCTTAGAGAACAGGTCCAATCTCAAGCTCAAAAAATGACTCAGATGCAAAACACCTTAATCAATTCTGTTTTAATTTGGATAATCCTCATATGCTTCTACTACTGCCTCAGATTCTAATGCTGTTCTTATCTCCTCCCTACAAGATAATTTAACTCTAATGAGAAGAGAAGTTGATTGTTTAATAGAAGATTGATCATTTTCTTATCCTCCTAGAAAATCTTGTGAATATCCACAAGCCAAACCTCATATCAACATGATGGATCACAACACTACCTTCAAGCCTACCTTTAAGGAGAAATATACTCCAGGAGAAGGAAGTATATCTTCATTCTTGTATGTATACAAAAGTGCCATGTAAGAGGCCTCAGATCAACATCTGGTAAAGCATCTCCCCTCCTGTCTTAGTTGCTTGGCTCAAGAAATCATGATCCCTCATCTAATATCCTGATTCACTTGGGCCACCATCAAAGGCGCCTTAATAAGTGAATTTGGGAGTGCACAGACATTGAGCAACCAGAAACAATTCTTTGTGGTTATTTAGCTCAGAAGAGGAAAATCTACTACCAAGTTTGCCTGTTGCATTTATAGAGACACCCAGGTATTGGTAACTTGCAGAAGGGTCAATATTAATGATTCTATCACTTCAACTATATCTGCTGGTGCTGCTTTTATGAATGTACAGCTTTATTTGAAGAGTGCTAAATGACAATTTGCTGCCATCCTAGATATCAAAAAAGCCATCTTAGATATTCCTCCCAACTTTCTACCCACTCATAGAGGAAACATCAAGACAACTTGACCTCCCTGGATTGCTACTGTGGATCCCAAGACTAAAGTCAAATGCACATATTGCAATATTCAAAGACATAAAATTGAGTTATGCTCTGAACGCCAAGCTGGAGAGGTAGGAAAAGCCATGTCAACCTAGGAAATAGGACTCCCTTGGTTGAAAATTCATCACTTCCCCATCATATATCAATACTCTCATGGGCCCTAGTTGTTTTATGTTATCTGCACCTGAAGCCATTACAATTCCTGAATGTTTAAAATTCTCCCTTGTGCCTATTAAAACATGATGGCACTTGGAAAAGTTCCCAGTGAACCTATTATCTCTGAATCTTCTACTTAAAGTCAAGCCTTGATAGCTCATGTATTTCAAGGTGTGGAACAACGCTAACCTTGGCCAGATGGTTTCCCTGTCCTTCCAGTAGTACCTAAAATTGACAGTGCTAAATCAGCCATAATCATTCAATCTACTTTTGGAGTCAAGCTGGTTCAAGTTGAAATTGTCATACACAAAGACAAAGTTATTGATATACTTGAAACTGGTTTTCCTGTCAATGTTGTCTCCACTAGGCTAATGAGAAACCTAAAATGAGCTCCATATGTAGATTATTCTACCTCTTATGGAGCTTTCAAAACCAGTAGCACTCCAGCTATAGCAGCTTTTTCTTTACTTCCTCTATAATTTGGAAAACTTGTTCTCACTGCCCCTGCAGTAGTCCTAGAGAATGAGAAATATGATTTCTTAGTAGGTATACAATTATTTAATGAGTTTAATGGGATTATTAACACCCCAGAGAAATTTATATCCTTAATTGGATATTTTATTCCTTTTTATGCTGCTCCAGCAATTCCTAAAGGACCTCAGAAACTGCAATCCTGTCTATTGGAAAAGTCTACTGATATTTTGAATTTTTATTACCATTTAGTATAAAGAAAGATCAAACTTCCCCCTTCAGCTGTCCTGGTCAATGAAGGAATGCCTGTTTATTTAGTAGAAAAGACTATTATACCTCCTAAATCTCATATCATAGTTACCATCAGGATTCAGCTGGAAATTCCAAGTACTCAACTTGTCCTCATCAAAAGTATTGAAAAACTCTCTCTTTAAGAGCCTTTAGTTTGCCCTGGGATCTTAGATTTGGTCTACACTGAGGAATTGACTGTATTAATAGGAAATCTTACAGAAACACTATGATGATTAATACTAAGACTCCCATTGCCTATTTACACCTGATGAATATTGAGTAAATCTATTTCATCCAAGCTTGCAGACCTTTACAAGATATTATTTCACCATATGAAGCAACTATAGCCTCTCTCCCCTCTATTAGATCTTGATTAACTCCTGAAGAAAAACAAACCACTGAAGATCTGTTACAAGAATACACTGACTTGTTCTCCACAGGTCCTCATGATTTTGGGTTAATGAAGGGTACCCAACATCAGCTTAACCTGGATGATAACAAACCTATCCACTCTCAACCCTACCAAAAATCTAAGGTGGAAGAAGCTCAGGTGGCCTTTGATATAAAAAATTGCTAGACACTGGGCTATTACAACCCTCAAAAATTCCATAGACCTCTCCTTTGTTGTAACTAAAAAGAAAGGTAGTTCACATCGAGCCATGATGGATTATCAAAGACTTAATTCTATCACCAAGAAGGATAGCTATCCCCTCCCTAGAATTAATGATTCTTTAATATCACTTGGTGGAGCTCAATACTTCTCTACTATGGACTTTGTAAAGTCTTTCCCAATATGGAACAAAGTTATATACAAAGGCGTAAACAGCCACAGCAGTTTAAAATTTAGAAGATATAAAAAAGGTGGGTATGGTTTGAAACAAGACCTTAAGTTTAACTGCTAAAAGTTTATAGTTTGCAGTGTGAGGGGATAAGGTCTGTAATAATCCCAAAATTACTAAATAAGATAGGGTATTCACTAAATTTTCTGTATTAACTAGGGGTATATCAATAATGAGGAATTCATCATGTGAATAGTAACTTGAAAATTCAAAAAAAACTCTCTCTGAAATTCAAGAGATTTGCAAGCATAGCATATTTATGCTGAGTAACCATCTCCATTATGTTCATAAAATTGCTTAAAGCTAACAAAAACTGGCTGCGTTGATTGGTAAAGTAAATTTTTATAATTTTCAGAATCTTTAAATTTATAAATTTAGTTGTAAAAAAAGTAAAATGTAAGTTCAAAGTTGAATTTTAAATAAATTCAGGAAGATGTGGGGTTTACTAAAATAATAATTTCTAGTAATCTGTCTTAATCTTGAAAATGTAAAAAATATAGAAGAAGAAAAACCTGAAGCAAGGAGAAACTTAGAATTTTGGCTTAAGCCTACTCTTCAAAGTAATCTTTATTTATATAGGATTATCAATCCTAATGAATCAGGATTTCCTGACATTTATATAGATATAGTAAATATAGTTGCAACTGCAACAAAGGAGATAAATATGAAGTACAGGGGATAGTTTTGGTGTTGGAAATGGTATCAAACTGCTGTAACAGTTTAGAAGTAACATGAGAAAGTTGGCTGCTAGTGAGTGTAACAGTGTATTTTGCTTACGTCAAAAAGCAAAAGAGAGCAAAAACAGGGTAATTAAATTTAATAACCACTACTAAATAATTAAAATACTTAATAAAATCTAAAGGAATTTAAAAATAAGTTAAATTTGACCAAAATTAAACCCAAAGTGTGACAGACTTGGCCAGTGGCTAATGGAAAATTGACCTCTTGCCAGAAGATTGTGAGAAATGTGTGATTATCTCAAATGAAGAATTATTTGAACTCACTCAAATGTTGCAAGGGTTATACAACGCTCTTGCAATTTTTCAGAGAGCCATGGAAAACTTACTTGGTGACCTAAAGATGACCTATGTGTTAGTATATCTAAATATATAACAGTGTTCTCCTGAACCTTTAACCAACACATTGAACATTTAAAGGCTGTTTTCCAATAACTAAATGAGGAAGGACTTAAATTGAAACCCTTTAGGTGCTCCTTATTTAAAGAAGAAATGAAGTTCCTAGGTCATCATGTCTCTCAAGAAAGAATTCTCCATTGTATAACAATATTGAAGCCATTCAAAAGATGTACACTTTTGCTATTTTAAGGGATGCTCAAGTTTTTCTTGGTATGTTTAGATATCATTGCCAGTTTATCCTACACTTTGCTGAGTTGGAAGGACTTTTGATCTATTTTTTACACAATGAGGTGCCCTTATAATGTCACAAAGAAAAAGACTATGCCTTCAAATCCCTACAACATGCTTTTGCCACTTCTCCTGTTTTAGTTCATCCAGACTTCTCTCAACCTTTTCTCTTATTCACCAATGCCAGTGACATTGCCATAGGCGCCATTCTATTTCAAAAAAATTATCAAGGAGTAAACCATCATGTAGCCTATTATATAAAGACTCTTTTTAAGGCCAAGCAGACTTACAGCATAAATGAAAGGGAATATCTACCAGTCTTACTATCTGTAAAAAACTTTCACCCCTATCTGTATGGTACTCACTTCACTGTGATTACTAATTGCTATTCTCTAAAATGGCTAAAAAATATCAAGGATCCTGAAAAAAGACTTGTTTAAAGGGATTTAAAACTTCAAGGATATCACTTCACTATTCTTCACTATGCTGGGGCTTTAAATCAAAATGCTGATGGGCTATCTTTCTTACCCGTAGTCACCTGTCTGCTTGCTAAAGAAGATAGGATCTTTGATTTAATTGGAAAGCCTGAGTTATGGACTTTTTGTTTTTTTCCTGTTCAAGAAAAGTTGAAAGAGATTTCCATTAATATTAAAATTCAAGACGGCTTCCTTTATGAGCAAAACAAACCCAGTGGTTACCCTATGTTTGACCTTAAGCCAGGACAGATACTATTATGGAAGACCATATCCAAATAGGGAATGGAGCAGTAAAGAAAATGTGGGAATGGTTGAAGAGGTGATGTTACTGGGAAGGAATGTTACAAAAGGCACAACAGACTTTGGATTTCTGTCTAGTGTACAAATCTCATACTGGTCCCCAACCCCAATTCAAACACATTATCCCATCTCCTCCTTCCCCTTTCCATGTAGTCAGCATTGATATAATACAACCATTACCCACAGCAGTAGTAGGTCACAATTATATTATAATTGCTGTAGATTATCTGATAGAATGGGTAGGGCCTCTTTCTCTCCAGTGCTTTAGCCAATTCTGTTGCTTTGTTCCTACTGCAATATGTGTTTTCTTGTCATGGAAGCCCTAATGTATTACTATTCAATAATGGCCTAAACTTCACGTCACAGATGGTTGTCAAATTAACCAATCTGTTTGATACCTATCAAAATTTTACAGCTCCCTATTAACCTGCTACTAATGGAGCAGTAGAACAAGCTAATATCACTCTCATTTTGATATTAAAAAATATGGCTTATTCTGATCTCTTACAATGGCCCCATTATCTGGATAGTGCCCTACTAGCTTACCAGATCAGCTACCATTGCATTATAAAGATACCACCTTTTAAAGCTTTGTATGGATGTGACCCTATTGTACCTACCAGCCTACCTCCTATTATCTCTTCATATGGTTTGAACTCTCCTGAAGTAGGAATGAGATTATTAGCTAATTAATTTTTCCAAATACAAACACCACCACCAATGCCTTAGTAATCACTATCAATAAGGAATCTACAGCTGGAAATAAGGGCCAACCAGAACTTCCTGATTACCCTCTTGGAAGTACTGTGCTTTTTTATCATCATCAACCTGGAGGAGAA
Organism: Entomophthora muscae; assembly: GCA_014839935.2. NCBI lineage: Eukaryota > Fungi > Entomophthoromycota > Entomophthoromycetes > Entomophthorales > Entomophthoraceae > Entomophthora > Entomophthora muscae. Next base: position 47,420 of record QTSX02001746.1, on the reverse strand, counting down.
GTCATAAGTTATCTACCAATTAGTATGGTCCTTATAAGGTTCTTCATTGCTGATATCAAGAATATTACATAGTCTCTAAAAAACTTACATAGTGATAAATCAAGTACAGTAGTTTTCAAACCTATTGAGATAAACATATATTAGTCAGTTTAGAACGCATGAACTCAGTCTAAAAACAAAATCAAAGTAGATCCAAATCTATTTTAATTTAATATAAATTCCTTAATTTTTTTAACTGAGTTCACGCTTTCTAAACTGACTAATATATGTTTATCTCAACAGGTTTGAAAACTACTGTACATAAAAGATTCATTCAAGCTTATTCATCCCGTGCCAAGAGCTTGAAGGGGGCATTGTTGAAGGTCATTACACTCCAAGTCTTTGAGTGAACCTCTTGACTCTGCAAATAATTTGAAAATATCTTCTAGAACCAAGATAGATAAAATGAGCCTCCCTCAATTTAGAACTGTAGATAAAATAGTTTCTTCTGGAACTAGCTCAACAAATTCAGCTCCACATCAAGGCAATAAAAAGTGCTCAATTCCTTAAAGGTGTCAACCCCTCTGATCCAAGCTACGTAGAATAGTGTGAATACACCAAGGTGTTGCAACCAAGTTTCCCTCCTTTCCTGCCAATGTATCTCACAGTACACAGGGGGCGCTCAATGAGTTGTCCCATGTTATGTTTGGCTCCTGGGGACAACATCCAGGAGGACACGGCGGGAAATCTTTATAACAAAAGATTTGAGGTTCAAAGCTAGCCTTGGGTTAGCCTTCAGGGCAAAATTAAGGGCACATACCTTAATTTCTTGTAATACAAGATGAGGAATTCATTTTGGCAAAAAGGAAAGAAAAAGGCTTGAAGAATATTAAAGCCAACATAAATGTGGATAAACTTGTCTTTATTAGGAGAAATGATTCTATTTAAATAGTAGAAAAGGGTTGATGATCACTCATTAGGTAGACAGAGTGGCAGAGGGGGTCATGTTAGGTTGAAATCATACCAGGTTCAGTTGAGGGCTGGTTTGGTAATCCAGAATGGGTGGACATTGATTTCAACCCATTTATGGAAGGCAAGGAATTCCCAAAGTTGAAAGCAAAACTGACCAAATCTTTGCACATATCATTATTCAAAGGCCATATCAAAAATTAGCATTAATGGCGCAATTTTCAACACCCCAGGACGCATCTAACGACATAGTTCAATCTGATGGTAATGGCAAATTGCAGACACTATCTCCTAATTAGGATTGCTACTAATTTGACTTTGCTGATCCCCGCGCAAGTTATTCCTCAGCCTCAAACCTTACATGGAATCTGCCACTGTGCCATCTCCTGTGGCCTGGTGGCTTTCCACATATGGTATATTAATTGCAATATTCTACAATAAAGCACATATTATTCTATTCATTCTTGCCCTTTCTATTAGACTGTTTGTTGCAATCAAGTTTCCAGACTTGCCTGCCAATGTATCTTACAATACACAGGGGGCGCTCAATGAGTTGCCCCTTGACGTATCTAACAACATAAAGCAGTATGATGACAATGTCAAACTGTGGGCACTTTCTCCTAATTAGGAGCACTACCAATTCAACCTTCTGACCCTGCACTAGTTATTCCTTGGCTTTGAACCTTACATGGAACATGCCACCCCCTTGTGGCCCAGTGACTTTCCCCATATAGTATATTAATCACATTATTCTATAATAAACAATACCTTATTCTTATCTTTCCTGTCCTTTCTATTGGAATGTTGTCTTCCCCAATTCAAATACTGAATCCTCATTGGTTCAGTTGCAACAGTGGTAGCAGAAGTAGGTTCACTACCTACCTAAAGAGAAAATTCCCCCCAAGAATGGACAGAGTACAGGCTGTATGGCTTCTCCCCACCAAGAAACCTCCCTGCAAATCTCCCAAGGGGGACATCCCCAACGGGTATGTCATCTATCAAGATCAAGTGATACTTATGAGTATGTACAATTAACTCTGCCTTGGGCAGCACAACACTAGTGTTGCGCTTTTTGCTTTACAGTGCCACAATTATTTGAGATTAGAGGGCACAGGACATTTGCCAGAATACAGTCATATGTGAGGATATGAGTAGTACTGTATCAGAAGAGCCAGGATAGAACAGAACCATGATTATTGCCCAGCAATGGCTTCTGATCACGCAGAAGCACTTAAGGGTCAGGATAAAGGTCAACCAGATTAAGGATAAAATAAAGATAGTTCAAAGATTCAATATTGATTTTATTGTAAATGATTAATTCTTCTTATACCTTCTACCAGGGTAATCTCTGGGCTGGTAGCAATGTCTTCTAGGACATTCTAACATGCCCCAAATTTGGGTAATTATTAATCTGGGTTTGGCGCTTCTTGCACGTCAACCAATAGAATATCTTCATCTTCACCCAGCACAGGTGATCCTTGCTGGCATGGAATAATTTAGTTACTTCAGGATCACTTCCTGCTTTCTTAGCGTACTACAGCTTAATGCTTATTAATGTGACAATTAAGGGAATTTGAGATTATGGGGAATCAAACCCTGCGCCTTGGCGCTCAATGTAAAGGTAAGGCGGCGCTTGCAATAATTTTCGGTTGATGTGGCGGCGCTTGACGTAAAAGTAGTTTGGCGCTTTGGCGCCTAATCCAATTGCTAGGCAGCGCCGCGGCGCTTTGTGTATTTATTAAGTGCCGCAGCAGCGCTTGTCATTGGCTAGTATTAGGCTTAGGTCAGCAGACTACTGCTAATCCCATTTGCATGTAGCTTATATTATCAATTTATGTTATTTGGTAGCTGCAATTCATATCCACGAGCTCCATCATAATTAGTGTCATTGTATTTTGTACTACTAATTTATGGATTTGGTTGTAGCAATCCCAATCCGTGAGATCTGTCATAATTGGCATCATTGCTTGGTCAAAATTCCTAACAGCTAGTGTCACCCTGCCCCAGTCAGATCTGTCACAACACATGCTCAACCTCCAGTTGAAATCCTTTGCGGGTGGGTGGAAGGGGCTGACATTTCCAGTTGGCTTCACTCCACTGAAGCCTGCCTCTGTGTATGTCAGGTCCTGGGCCTATGTGGGTTGCCAATGCTTCAGGCCGCCTTACAGAACCTGCTGCAGTCTGGTTCACCAACTGGGCCAGTCAAGAAATAGAAACTACCTAGGTGTTGTTCAGGGACTGTCGTGTTTATCTCCTGGGGACAACATCCAGAAGGACACAGCAGTAAATCTTTATAACAAAAAATTTGAGGTTCAAAGCTAGCCTTGGGTTAGCCTTCAGGGCAATATTAAGGGCATGTACCTTACTTTCCTAGAATACAAGACAAGGAATTCCTTTTGGAAAAAAAGAAAGGAAAAAGCTTGAAGAATATTAAAGCCAACACAAATGTGGATAAACTTGTCTTTATTAGGAGAAATAATTCTACTTAAATAGTAGACAAGGGTCAATGATCACTCATTAGGTAGACAGAGTGGCAGAGGGGGTCACGTTAGAGTGAAGTCATACCAAGATCAGACATGGACAGGTATGGTATTCTGGAATGGGTGGACATTGGAACAGACCCATTTACAGAAGGTGAGGAATTTCTGAAATCAAAAGGGAAACCAACCAAATCTTTGCATATATCACTATTTGAAGGCCATATCAAAATAGCAATAATGGCACAATTTCTGACATCTCCCCCTCAAGATTAGACACAGGGACTTGCACTCCAAACAGATAAGAACATGTAAGTTAGAGATAGTGCAAACTATCTCAATTGTGGTTGGGAAACCGCTTCACGCATCAATTGAGTGTGTCAAGGTGTGAGTCCTTGGGATACATCCCGTTGAGTGACGCATACTCAATAACTTCCTTTGGGGGTAAAACAAAAACTCAAAGATTAGACACATAAATTGATATTTGCAGAGGAATTTGGAATGAACTTGGGCAAAAGGACGTCCAGAGGACAGTAGCTTCACAGTATACTTGACAGCAACAGCGCCCATGTTGACACTAAAGATGTCAACAGTGGCCATGTCAACACTTTTAATGTCAACACTATAGTAAAGTGACAACCCAGTTTTACTTAATGTTGTTTCCTGGATGTCAACACTTTTTTAATTAACAAAACACTTTACCCTGAACATTTTTAATATTAAAAATTGTTTTAAAATACATTATTATACTAGAATGACCCCAGAGAGTTCAAAAATGCAATAAAAAATACCATAAGCAATAAGAATAAGGAGATATAAGAAAGTATTTTTCAACTTACTATGTAATTTACACTCTTTATTATAAAATTATTTTTTATTCCCATAAAAATTAAAATTCCAATATACCAAAAATAAAGATATTTTATATATCATAATAACTACAAAATATAAGAAAATTATATATTTAATTTATTATACTTTATATAAGCATAACTGAAAATATCTCATACCTTAAAGATAAATTAACAAAATATAAGATATTTCTTACTAAACCATACTGAAACTAAACATAAAGCTTACCATTTATACCTAAAAATATTAGTACTATCCAAAAAAATTAAAAAATTAAAAGTTTAAAAGTAAAAAATATATAGGCAAAGCAAAGCAAAGTTTATTTGGCTAATTAAAGCCACCAGCAAGAGCAGTGGCAACATCTTCAAGGTACTTCTTTATCTCTGTCACCTTGTAATTCTTCTTCACTACCTTCTGCACGTCCTCCTGGTAGTCTTGCTCCTTGGATTTCCTCTTCTTGGGGGCCACCTGGTTGGCCAGGTTGCAGAACTTGGAGACAGTCTGGGCCTGTTCCTCTTGTAGCTTGGAGAAGAACTTGTTGAACTTGGGTTTGGTCCGAAACTTCACCTTCAGGTGCTTATGCCAAACCTCAAGGCTAGAGGTGGTCTTCATCTCCCCCTTGAGGCAGGCGCCTTGACAGTTCCAAGGGACAGTGGCCCCACTCTTACCTCTCCGGGCAGTCACCTTCTTGCCCACCCATTGTCACTCAAAGTAATCCAGGTAGCCTTTGAAGATGGTGGATTGCTTCTTGATATAAGCATCCTCTAGGAGGGCCTCAAAGCCAAGCTCAGTATGCTCTGGGCGCACAAAAGCCAAGGCAGCAAACTGGGTCAGGGCAAAGCAGCACTTCCCCTTACCATTGTTAAGATACTTGTCAAAAAGGTCCTTTTCACTCTTGAGATTCTTGACAAGGACCTGCCAAAATGGAAGAAGCAGCCCTGGACTTCTCCATCAAAGGTGGCCTGGAAGGCTCTGAACTGAGCCTGCTTGAAGTCCATTATTATAACCTTTTGGCCCAAGCAAGCGCGCATGAGCTAGCTGCTCAGCGGCTCAGGTTACCTCATCCTTCTCAGCGGAGGAGGGATTTGCCCTTGTGGTGTGGGTGGGAGGGGGGAGCTAGTTGACGGGAAGGGAGCTCAAAGCATCCTGGACAATCTTGAAGGCTCTGGCATAGATCTCTGTCTTGGCACCAGGAAGGAGAAAGAACACAAGAGGGATAACCTGGTCATTGAACTGCCCATGCAGGACCCAAAGCTGCTTAAAGAGAGGGGGGCAAGTAGTAAATGTGCCGTTGCATATCCAGATGGTAGCAGTGTTCAGCTGCTCCAGGTTTTGGGTTGTGGCGTAGGCTACAATCCTATCCTCCACTTCCTGCCCATTGTCATGGAGCAGGAACATCTCACCATCCTCTGTCTTCTTGAGGGCATCTGTGAGGACCAGGTCCTTGATGTTAGTGGCACTCTTGGCCAGGGGGTTTGAGACTTGATGCCTATCACTCACAAACTTGAACAACTGGGTGTGAGTAGGGATCCTCTTGAGGTTGGTAGGGGACAGGTACTTGCAAGCAAGCACAGCCAGCTGGGTGGCAGAAAGGTCTTTGGAGGTGGGAATAATATTCACCAGATACCACTTTAGGAGGCAGGAGATGGTAGTGTTGGTTATGATGCAGGTATGCTTGCCCTTGATGGTTTGTACCAGGTCCCAGCGCTCAGTGTTGAGCTGCACTGGGCAGGAGCGGTCCTTGCAGGTGTAATGCCAGCTCTTAAAGTCCTGGTTGGCATTGTTGCAGCTGAAGATATACCCATTGGCTACCATGGCTGGCCCACCATTTACACTCATGATTGGGAAGTATTTGGGCAAGGAAGAGGGAACCTTGAACTTGCCATCAACATTGCAGATGTTATGGGCCACAAGAGGGTCTCAAGGGCCAGCAGGAGCATGGCGGAAGCCAGGGAAGTAATCAGGACAGGGCTTTGAATCATCCCTAGATGAGCTTGAAGGGGGAGAGTTTGGCGGGGGTAGGGAAGTAGAAGGGGGCTTGTTGTGGTGCTCCTCATGTGCAGGAGACTTATCTTTGGGTGGGGTCTTTTTGCCTTGCCACTTCTTCTTGGTTGGCTCCTTGTCAAAAGCCAAGTTGTAGAAACTATGCTCTGTAAGAGAGCCATCAGATTCCTCTCCCCCAGTAGAGTGAGCAGGGCTCTTCTCAGGAGAGGGCTCAGGGGAGGTCTTTGGTGAGGTCTTTGGGGATGGTTTGGGGGTGGCTTTCTTAGATGAGACAGGCTTCTTTTTGGTGGGTTTGGTTGGCTTTGAAGGACGCTTGGTTCCTTTGGGCTGTTTGGAAGTGTTCTTGTCCTAAAATAATAAGTAAAATGGTTTAAAATAAAGCAATGTATGTAAAAAACAAACAAAACAACTTAAAAAGTATAATATATAAAAATTAAATCTTAGATGGCTTTTCTTGGCATTTAAAAGGTAAAAAATACTTGTATTTGTTTTAATTTATTATAGTTTTAAATAAAAAATTAAAAGGTAAGATATTTACGTGAAAGTTTTATATTTAGATATAGATTTTATTTTAAAAATTAAAAAAATATGAGAGAAAAGTTAAAAATACAACATATCAAAAAATGAGAAGTTTTTATAATATAAAACATAAAGTTTTATATGTGAGAACTGAAAAGCGCCGACATTATGAGTGACAATTAGTAAAAAAAAGCTGAATTATCACTGTCAATTACAAAATTTGTAAACATTATTTTTGACAACATTGTCACTGTCAACATTTTTTTGAAAAGTTACTATGGAAAAACATAGCATGCTTAATTAAATTTATGCAGGCTAGCAAAAAATTAACTGTTTTCTGTGTGTTTTTGTTCACATATAAATATTAAAAAAATATAAAAATAAGTTAAAAAAGTATCAAGGTTCTTTATCTCTTTATTAAAAATTATATTTTGGAGGTGGTAATATGATATTTTACCATTTAACTTATATGAAGTTGTTAAGAAGTGGTATTCAAGTATTGAAAAGGGTAAAGTGTTGACAACGTCACTTACAACATTCTTTATATGAGGTGGCATATTAATTTAAGCTTAATCACGCCACTCTAATTTGCTTAACTCCACCCCAGGGGATGATCACAAGCAAATAAACAACATTTACAAGTGTCAAAATTATTTTTAATAATAAGTTCTATAGTAACTTACATAGTAAGTCACGCTTAAATTATTGGATCACCGTTAGCACCCAATCCACTTAATATATTAAAGCCGGAATAAGTGCCACATAAATATTTATAACATGAACCTTTCAACAATCAAATATATATGCACTGTCTTTTTCAATATAATAATTCAATAAAAAAATATTTTTAAATGCACACTTGTTTTTTTACTGTAGATGCTTCAGTTTTGTTACTAAAAATAAGTTTGGCTTAAAAAGTGTCAACATTGACACTTTTACGTTGTGAAAACAAATAAAAAATAAACTAATTTTTATTAGTAAAAGTAAAGGAAAAATCAGGTTAAATTGAGTTTTTTATTAAGCTTAATATTAAAGCGTGTTGAGATGGCCACAATTTTGTCGTGTTTTCTGGGTTTGCACCCCTGAATGCTTTAAAAAAAGAATTAAGCTAGCGCAACTAGCAAAAAACATAGGAGATTTAGAGTTTTGAGTCAACAGTGGCCATGTCGACACTTTGTTGACATGGGCGCTGTTGCCTACTTGACGCCTTCTTGAAGGTGACTTCACAAGGTCCAGCCCAGAGGGAAACAAGCTTATGGGTTCTGACTCCAGTACAATTATGATATTATAGAACCAGGTTGTCTACTTGATACTCAGGGAGGGGGCTCTATAAGCATTGGACGGTGAGAGCTCTAAAGTCTTGACTTTATAGGCAGTTGAATATGCCGTCACCTGAATGTCAATGATACAATTATTTAAGTCTTTGACATGGGCTTCAGGATTGGCAGATGCATCAACTTCTATCAAAGGGGGTCCTAGGATTGAGGGAGTTGTGGCTTCACGCCTGTATAGCATGGTGAAGGGAGATTAGCCAGTCACTTAATGTCTGCTGAGTCAATAAGCAAAGTGAGCAGCAGGGAGGAACATATCCCATTTAGTGGCATCAGAGAAGGTGAGTTTCCTCATTATGGACACCAGGGAGGAATTTGCTCTTTCAAAAGTTACATTGGTCAACAGGTTATATAGTGCAGAGAAAGATTGGTGGGTACCCATAGCCTCCACAATAGAGGTGATAAGGCAAGCATTAAAATTAGTGCCTCTATCAGAAAGAAGGACTTGAGGACAGCCATGACAGTAGAAGATATCTTGCAACAAGAAATTAGCAGTGGTCTTGGCAGTTATATCTTTTGTGGCTCTGGCTTTGACCCACTTGCTAAAATGGTCTACAGCTACCAAGATAAACCAACACCCAGACCTAGAACAAGGTAGAGGCCCAACAGCATCAATACTCACAGTGTGGAAAGCATGTTTAGGAGAGATAGCTGAATTGATGTTGGGAAGGTCAAGGTTGTTGGAGCTGGTACAAATGACAGGAGGCAAGGACATCAGGAATTAGAAGGCGCAGGTTTTCCTAATAGAAGTTCTTGAATAACCAGCCATGAGTTTTTGCTATACCTCCATGTCCAGTATCAATGTGAGCTTGGAGGATAATGGCTATTCTCATGCTAGAACAAACATAGGGCAGATAGGCAATGTTGACTTTCTTGAAGAGTTGTCTATCTCAAATTACAGTATCCTTTGATAGGGTTTGTAGAGCCAATTGGATGTCTTCTGGCTCAGTGGTCCAGGAGTTAGGATACCCTATTAGCTTGTATAGGTGATCAGCATCTGCAGGTTTGATGGCTAATATGGGCATCCTTGACAAACCATCAGCAATCTGATGTTGTGCACCAGGACAATGTACCACAGTGAAATCTTATCCTTGTAGTTGCAGAGCCCAACATGCTAATTGACCTTTGGGTAACTTTAGTTACTGCAGCCATTTAAGGGAGGAGTGATATGTGACCACAGTAAAGTGAGTTCTGTAAATGTAGTGCCTGAACTTCTTTACAGCATGCAACACTGCCAGGCATTACTTCTCAGTGACGCTATAGTTCTTCTCGTGTTTATTGAGGACTCAGGAAGAATAGGCCACAGGTCAATCCACGCTTTTGTTGTCAAGCTGGGATAAGATGGCACCCACAGCTACTCCACTTGCATCAGTGTACAAGATAAACTATTTATCATAATTGGGGTAGACTAGGATAGGAGCCTCTATGAGCTTGGCCTTCAGCGCTTTAAACAATTGCTGCTGACTGTCAGTTCACTCAAAGAGGATGTTGCAAAGGAGCTGGATGAGGGGTTCACTCAATTCAGCAAAGTCAGGGATGAACTGTCAATATTACTCCATCATACCAAGAAATACTTGGACCTCCCATATATTTGTGGGAGGCAGCATCTTTTCAATGGCTTCCACCTTATTATTCATGGGGAGGATTCCAGTTTGGGTGACCTCATGACCCAGGAATTTGAGTTGCTCTTTAAAGAAGGAGCTCTTGGAGGGTTTGAGTTTTAAGCCAGCTTCTTGAATCTTGATGAAGACAGCCTTGAGGTGTTCTAAGTGGTTGGTAAAGGTGGAGATGAATATGGTGATATCATCAAGATATACAAGGACACAAGAGAGCTTTAGGTCTCGTAGGATGGAATCCTTAGCCCTTTAAAATGTAGCTGGGGCATTGCAGAGTCCTTGGGGCATTTGAGTAGGTTCATAGAGCCCTTTGGAGGTGATGAGAGAAGCCTTCTCTCGGTCTTTTGGTGACAAGTCAACCTGCCATTATCCAGAAGCTAAATTCATAGCAGAGAAGAATTTTGACCCGCCCAGTTGTCTGAGAGCATCATCAATTCTAGGCAAGGGGTATGAGTCTTTCTTTTTGAGCAAGTTTAGGAGGCAGTAATCCATCACAATGCAATGGCCCCTGTTGTAACTGTGCTGTTTTAGCAGAGTTACATGGGGAAAAATATTTAGAAGATAGATAATAACCTTTATTGTGAGATAATGATTATATAGTTCATGTGAATCAATGGGTAACAGGAATATGATTGGTGATCAAACGGTTGGATGGAAGAAGGGGGTGGCTTGATCCTGATAATGAGTCAAGCTCCAAATCAAGGTATCCACTGTGAAGGATCATCATCTGTTCATGTTGATGGATTTGGTAATTCAAGTTGACTTCCTAGTCTGGCTTTGAGTGACCAGATAATTGGATTGTGGGTCACAAACCCGCTTGGTTGGAACCTTGCTGGCGGGTCAAGCCTGCAGTTTTGACACCCCCATCTTTTTTCTTGAGAATCAATAAGAGGAAGGCCCACGGGCTTTGAGAGGGAGCCAAGAGTCCATCATCTAAGAGTTGTTTAAGCTCCTTAGAAACTTGAGCTTCCTCTACCCTACTATGGCGGTATGGCTTGGCACAAAAAGGTGGTGCATCACCAGTATTAATCTGATGAATGACCCCTTTGGCTAGGCCATAGTCTGCAGGTCCAGAGGCAAAGATATTGATGAAATGGTCAAGTAAATCCAGCGCATCTTTTTGCTGAATGGACAAAAATTGTGGGAAGTTGGCAGCAGTAAACAGGGAGAGAACCTGGGGTTTTTGTTCAGGTAGATTGAAGTTTCTTTAGGTTCCAAAAGGGTAGAGGAACACCACCTGTTCTGCCCCTAATAGGCAGCTATGCCCTACAACTTGGCCCTGCAATACTTGCATAGGCAAAGCAGTCAGGTTAGCTAGCAGCAACTGTACAGGCTCCTTATGGGTTTGGTCTGAGATCCCTGGGCATAATTGAGGCTCTTTGCTGCTGAGAGACTCAGGAGAGTACAATTCCAGGAATGATTTCTCAGGCAGTTCATAAGATATCTGGGAGTCTATAATCACTTGGGAGCCTGGAGTGATGATAAGCTGTGGGGGATAGAAGAGGCACACCTTCCTCTGCGGGACAAGAAGGAGGAGGGGAACACATATTGGAGGAATGAGTTCTGTACTTTAGCAAGAAGATACCTGTGGGGTAATTGAGCACACAAGTCTTAAGACGTTTGCCTGGGAGCTGCGGAGGTTCTTCAAAAATCAAAGGGACCTTGTATCCTAAGAGCAATAGGTATCCATCTTGAAGGTTTACAATCCCATTATATTTGCAGAGGAATTGTGTGCCAACCAGGAGATCATATCTTTTGTTCTCTAGGACAACAGCAGGAGCTGTGATGAGGAGTTTCCTGAACCTCATGGGCAGGGCTTAGATAGCAAAAATGGCTCAAGTTTGTGCCATGCCAGTGGTACCATACAAATGAGTGTAATTGAGGTCAGGTGCCAGCTTAAGCTTCTTCATTAGCTTGGATGATACCACGTTGACTGGAGAACCTGTGTCCAGACTGGCTTTGATTTTAACCTTTTGGATCAACACTTCCACACAAGTTGTATCTTTCCCAAAGGGGGGCAAGACAGCCATCACATCCTAGGCAGCTGCTAGCTCTTTCTCCCATTTAGCTAACATAAATTTTAAGGCAGGAACTTCCTTATACACAGTCTGCAATGGGAGAGAGACAGTCACGTTCTGAAAGAGAGCTACAGCTATCTTGGCAGCTTCTTCAGAAGAGTCTACCAAGACAGGAGGTTGATGAGCCTGGGCCAGATAGGGACGGGCTACCACAGCCTTGGCTTTGACTGAAGGTGTGCAAGAGGTAGTGATGGTTTTTGCTGAGCAAAGCTTGTAAGGGACAGACACAGTTTCAGGGACAGCCAAAACAGAGTAACCATAACTATCTGATTCATAACAGTCAGAATCTTCATGTTCATAATCACTGGAAAGATTGTGAAACAGGTGAAGGATAGTTGGGCCAGAGGAAGGGGGAGATTTCTTGTCAGATAGAGGATCAGGAGGAGACAGGGGAGATTGATCAGCAGAGAGCGTCTCCACCTCTAAGCTGACCTCTCTTTTCCCGCCTGTTTCTTAGGGTCACAACCTTCTAACTGGGGATTAGTGCAGGTACGCAAGTGGTGCCCTATTTGACTGCAGTTATGACATCCTTGTCTCTTAGGCTGTCTATCTGAGCCCAGAGTCATAATGTACGGAGTATGGCAGGTGGTCCCAGCCTTACTGGTTTTATTTTCACGGACCACAGTACCCCCATGGGTCAAATGCATGTCTTGCAAGAGAGTCTTAATACTCTTCATGGAAGTAAGAGAAGCCTCATGTGCCTTAAAGTGTAGACATAGGAGCTGGTTCACCTTCAAAGTGTTTGAACATGCTGTGTAAGCTTCTCGGGGAGTTAACTGACAACTGGTGATTAACTGTTGCCCTTCAATATAGAAACAATCAGCAAACTTGGCTAGGGTTTCTTTGGGCTTAAAGACAATGTGCATAAATGCATCTTTCTTGACCTCCAAGCTAATATCTCCTCCAAATTCCTCAATAAGGAGGCGCTTCATGTCTTCCCAAGTGATAATGGATGGGAGTTTGGGGACCACAACTTCTTGGCACATGGGATATAGACAAGTAAGAATATTCTCCTTTTTAAGTTCATTGGTGGCCCTACGCATTGCAGTCTTGTAGATTGTCAGAAAGGCTGCAATGGTAGAGGTTTTAGGGTCAAATATCTGCTTGAAGGTTGGCTTGTAGTTTGGGTCAATGGACAAGGAAGTGGACTGGCTGTTGTCACCTGGATTGAGAACCTTGATGTGAGGATTGCCCTCAAACTCAGATTCAGCAGCGGTTTGTCTAGCCCAGAGAAGTCAAAGGCTCTCTAGGGTGTCTAGTGTAGAGCTGTTATATCCACTGATATTCCAGGCAGTAGCGGTAGCAGCTCCAAATTCATTGATCTTGATCTGTTGGACTGCCAATGTACCTGCAACCCCATTGATATGAGTAACCAGAGAAGTTGTTTGAGCGTCAAGAGGGGTAACTTGTCCATTTATTGTTTCTGTTAAACAAGAGAGGTTCTGCACCTCACATTCTAGAGCATCTTGTCAATCTGCAACATCATTTGTTACTGCCGCTAAATGATTTGAGGCAAGAGCACAGTTGACACGGGGTTGGCCTTCCAATCCAGGGCAACACCCATGATCAAGGTGGGTAGGAGTACCAGTGACCTCAGCCTCCCTTTTGCCATCAGAGTCAGAGGACAAATTGTCAGGGTAAGAGAGATGTGGTCTCAAATACTCAATCTCATCTTGCAAAGTGGCTACTTGGTCTGTTAGCAAGGCAATTTGAGGATCAGGTGTAGGTTTGAAAGGCAGAGGGCTTGGAACAGAGGCTTGATTTCAAGTAGTGGCTTTGAGTTTGTCTATGGCATCTCATACCTTAGCTTCAAAGGCAGATGGGACATCAACCAAAGGAGAAGGCGCAGTCACTTCAATGGAAGCCACTCTATTTTCAATGTAGTTTTGAACCTGACACAGAGTGTTTCCTAACGCAACCTTATCCAAGCCATACTGTAAGTGCAGATGTTTGCCCCAATTATCAATGTGGGTCCCAACCAACTTGAGCTGGGTGTTAACATGCTCTCAAAACTGATTGAGTTTGGCAACTAAGGTCTCAAAGTCTTTACAATACTTTAGAAGAGTCAACTCTATCTGGCCACAACAGGTAGCTTGGTGATCATCCAGTTTTCACAGTCAATCCTTAATATAACCAGGGAGCAAGGAGAAAAGAGAGTTTAGGGACAAGGTCAAATACTTTTTTGAAGCTAGCAAGTTGTTCTAATTAACTGAAATGCAAGCAAGTAGACTATGGGACCATTCTTGATAGGCCATATTTTGCGCATGATTGTTGGAAACAGCAGTGGCTACGGCATTCAAGAGCTGGTTTTGCAATCCCAATGCCAACTGATGATGGACCAGCGCAGGTTGGATGAATTGATTAACCAACACGCCAATAGTCTTCATTGATTTCATCAGCGCGGGGGGAAGACCAAAGTCCAAGAGGAAGGAATACAGATCTTTGTAAGCATACCCAGGACAGAGACCAGGATAGTGTACATTGCCACAGCACCTGTGTGGAGGAGGGAGCGGGCAGTGGCACAAGCTTGCTCATATTTGAGTGAGAAAGCTGGAAGGGGGCCCAAGGGGGTCCGGTAGACAACACCATTACTATGGGAGTTGAGGGGGCATTGGTGATATCTTCTTTTAGAAGAGGACTAGAAAATTTAGGTTGCTTGGGTACTTCAGAAACAAATGGGGAAGGAACAGAGAATGCACATGGGAACAGGGTAACCAAGGGGCTTGTAGCTCCTGTAGTGAGCACCAGTTTGTTGTGTTTGGCTCCTGGGGACAACATCCAGAAGGACATAGCGGGAAATCTTTAAAATAAAAGATTTGAGATTTGAAGCTAGCCTTGGGTTATCCTTCAGGGCAAAATTAAGGGCACATACCTTAATTTCCTGGAAAACAAGATGTAAAAGTCCTTTTGGCAGAAAGGACAGGAAAAAGCTTGAAGATTATTAAAGCCAACGCAAATGTGGATAAACTTGTCTTTATTAGGAGTAATGATTCTACTTTAAATAGTAGACAAGGTTCAATGATCACTTATTAAGTAGACAGAGTGGCAGAGGGGTTCACATTAGAGTGAAGTCATACCAGGTTCAGACACAGGCAGGTATAGTATTCCAGAATGGGTGAAAATTGGAACAGACCCATTTACGGAAGGCAAGGAATTTCCAAAATCAAAAGCAAAACCAACCAAATCTTTGCATATATCACTATTTGAAGGCCATATAAAAATAGCATTAATGGCGCAATTTCCTACAGAGATGCTGTGAATTCCCGTCACAGTGAAACCTTTTCACCCATTGTAGTGGGAACTTCCTTCCTGGCTATTAAACAGACTGGATCTGTTCCTGAATATCTTGTCACCGCCCCAGAAGCTGTGACTGACAGGAACACCATGCTCCTTACCTTGATAGTTAATGAGCTTAAACCCCATATCTGCAAGTGGGTTACTGTAGGTTTCTTCACCTCCATTGATGACTTCTACAAGGCCATTGTGGAGGCCAGTAACCAGGCTTCAATGGGCTTCTGCTGCTCCAATTACGCACCACCCCAACCTTGTCCCGCACCTGGCAGTGCTCACAACCAAGTAGGTTGCCGCCAGCCACACCAACAGGAAAATGGGGTTAAGCGCCCCTGCAAGGGGGAACTCCAAATAGCCCAGATTGAAGACCAGGAAAAAGTCTGGGGGTTTTAGTTACAAGAGGTTCTACAACCCCACTTGACCCTCACTCTCAATCCCTCCTTGCAAAAAACCCCTGCAACTACAATGTTCATGAAGTTGAGGCCCTTGATGTCTTCCAAGTTCATAGCAACGGCCCCATACTCTAAGCAAGCCACTCTTCAAATAAAGTAACTTGCTTGGTCTATCCCTTCTGTTTCTGTGGGAACACCCACAAACCATTGGTAGACACTGGGGCCAACCACACTATGGTGATCAGGCATTTGCTGATGCTCAACAACTAGACCAAGTACCAAGCAGGTTCAAGGCAGTACAAGTGGCTGACTCCCGTAGAATAGCAATTAACCATGAGACAGTACCCTTCTTGGTAAGAATAGGGAACGTCCAGATTAAGCTCTCTGGGCCAATCATGGCAGGGCTCAGCCACAATGTCATTGCTGGCCTTGACTGACTTTGTCACAAAGGTTCATAAATTGATTGGGATATGTCTATAATTACCCTCAATAGAAATGGGGTGGGTTTTCAGATATATCCTGTCAAAATGAATAAGTTGCTTCATGATACCGTGTTTGTTAAAATAACATAACAGGCTCATATGATTTCAAGGGGGGACTAGACTTCAACCAATGTTCATTCAAAGTCATCTTTGCTGAACCATCTGCAACCCCTCCATTGACCACTTTACCTTCACCAGCACTTGCCGCTCTCCTTGAGGAATATAAGGACGTTTTTGGTGAAACACTGGACCAACTACCCCCTCCCCAAGAGATCCAGCATGCTGTACAACTACAAGGGTTGCTTCCTAAGGTATTTACCCTCTATTGCTTGACACCAAAAGAAGATGAAACCCTCCGTCAGCACCTCATAGATGCACTTGATAAGGGCTTCATATGCCCCTTGCTTTTGCCATATGGGGCTGCTGTCTTCTTTGTAGCCAAGAAGTACGGGTCCCTTTACTTAGTAACAGATTACCACGCCCTCAATGAGGTGACTGTTAGGAATAAATACCCCCTGCTGTTGATTGAAAACCTGTTTGACACACTTGAGGGTAGGAAGGTCTTTAGCAAGATTGATCTCACCGCGAGGTACAACCAGGTCTGCATTGCACCAGGGAATGAGGCAAAAACTGCCTTTTGCACACACTATGGGTCGTTTGAGTGCTGGGTCATGAACTTTGGAATGGCTAACACTCCCTCCACCTTTGCCATGTTGATGAACAAAGCATTTGAGGAATTGATTGGGGAATGTGTCATTGTGTACCTTGACAGCATTATTGTCTTTAGTCAATATCAAACTTCACACCTCCAACACCTCTGTGCTGTCCTCAACACCCTTTGGAAAACCAGCTAAAAGCTAAGCCCTCCAAATGTGAATTCCTCAAGTTGGAGCTCTTTTTCCTTGGGCACACCATCTCTGCCCAAGGAATAAAGCCTGACCCAGCTAAAATCAAGGCAATCACAAGCATGCCACCCCCCACTAATGTGGGCCAGGTGTGTACCTTCTTAGGCATGGTTGCCTACATGCACAAGTTCATCCCAAATTACGGGGAACTTATTGCACCTCTCACCTCTCACCAAGCTCCTAAACACCAAACAGCACTTTCAATGGACCCCTGTCAGGGATCAAGCCTTTGAGACGTTGAAGCAAAAACTTACAACTGTGCCTTTATTGCAATTCCCCAATTGGAACAACCAGTACAAACTTGAGACTGACGCCTCTGAAAGAGCCATAGAGGGTGTGTTACAGGTAGAAAATGACAAGGGTGTCTTCCTCCCTGTATCATACAAATCCAGGAAGCTCACTGAATCAGAACAACACTACCCAATCCATGACAGATAATTAGCAGAAATTGTGCACTGTGTCAAGATATGGCGCTGTTACTTGGAAGGGGCCACCTTTCCACCCCGTGTTCTGACAGATCACAAGTCGCTTCAATGCTTCAATATACAGTCCCACTTGACACGCCGCCAGGCTGTCTGGGTTGAGCGCCTGTCCCCCTACCAGTTGCACATCAAGTACAAGCCTGGGAAGGCGCTCATCACGGCAGACACCCTCTCAAGGCTCTATGTTGTGTCCATCATCAGGGACAATGGTTTGGACCCAGATTAGCCAATGCTTTATCTCCGCCCTGAGGAGATCCAATACAAAGGCCTTAATTTGGTAACCATCTCCAAGCTGAAGTACAAGAAATTCATTTCACCACCAATGCTGGCAATGTCTGCTGCCAGGAAGAGACGGGGAAAATACACACTATATCCCCACCACACAACGAGGTGACACCATACTGCATTACCACCAAACCCTGGGTCACATCAGAGGACTTAACCTCTTCAAGATCATGAAACAGAAGGTTTGGTGGTTGCGTATGCGCCAAGACATCTTGGATCTCCTTGAGACATGTGTGTTGTGTGAAAATAACATGTCTAAACCTGCACCCCCCAAGTCTGTCCTATCTATTAAGGCCATGGAACCCTTCAAGCAGTGGGTCCTCAACATTGTTGGACCTCTTCCCAAAGACAGACTTGGGAAGAATTACATCATCACAGCCATTGACTACTTCACCTGTTGGCCAGTATCATGGGCAACCACTAATCTCACCGCCACCACCATCACCTGCTTCATTGGCAAGGAAATTGTGGCCCACTTTGGGCAACCCAAACGCCTTATCACAGATGGTGGCCCCAAACTTGTTGGGCATGTCATGAAGGCGTACTGCGCCAAGAATGCCCTCCAACAAATAGTCACAACTTCCTATCACCCCCAAGCCAATGGAAGCATAGAGCAGCTGAATGGTTTGCTGGTTCAACTTATTGCCAAGCTCTCACAAGAATACCATAACACTGTGTGTACTGAACACTTGCCCACCGCACTGCCCATCTTAAGAGCGAGAGTCAACAGGGGCACTGGGTTCAGTCCCAGCACCCTGGCCTTTGGGACGCCTGATGGGTTGGCAGGAGTAGAACAAGGGAAACTACAATCCACAGTGTCCGTAAAACCCCCTTTTTGCCTACCCCTTCTCTGAGCCAGTGGAGCGCCAAAGCCTGAGAAATTGAACACAAACTAATTGAGGGAGGGACAAAACACATTGAGGCCAGATACGCCGTAGGTGACCACGTCTATGACCTCAACCCCAATTCAGCTAAGTTAGAATCCAACCACTTGGGGCCCTTCAAGATAGCCGTGGTCTATGACAACCACACCTACCAACTTGAAGATGCCCAAGGAAACACCAAAAAAACTCCACCATTATTGCTTGCGCCCCTGCTGTGCCATCCCCACACAAAGGTTTTCATGAAGACCTTCCCAGATCTTCTGTAGGCTCCAATTCAGGTGTCTGACAACAAGCAGGGGACAAGGGAGATGTTGCAACCAAGTTTCCAGACTTGCCTGCCAATGTATTGTTGAAACAGCAGGCTCAACCTTCCAGTCAGGTTCCGAGTAAGCGGGTTTGTGACCCGCAATCTGGTTATCCTGTCACTCAAAGCCAGACTAGGAAGTTGGCTTGAATTTCCAAATCCAACAATATGAACAAATGATGATCCATTATGATGGATACCTTGTTTTGGCGCTTGACTCATTACCAGGATCAAGTCACCTCCTTCACCATCCAATTGTGTGATCAACACAATCATGTTCCTGTTATCCAAGATTCATGTTAACTATATAATACTTATCTCTCAATAAATAATGTTATCCAGTTTCTAAATATTTCCCCTTTTAACTCTGCTAAAACATCACAGTTCCAACAGTATTTTACAATACACAGGAGGTGCTCAATGAGTTGCCCCTTGACTTATCTAACAACGTGAACCAGTCTGATGGCAATGTCAAACTGCAGGCACTTTCTCCTGATTAGGAGCGCTACCAATTTGACCTGCTGATCCTGCATGAGTTATTCCTTGGCTTCAAACCTTACATGGAACATGCCACCCCATTGTGGCCCAGTGACTTTCCTCATATAGTATATTAATCACATTATTCTATAATAAACAATACCTTATTCTTATCATTTCTGTCCTTTCTATTAGACTGTTGACTTCCCAAATTCAATTACTGAATCCTCATTGGTTGAGTTGCAACATGTTGTCTTCCCCCAATCAAATACTGAACTATTATTGGTTTAGTTGCAACAAAGATATCCTTTAAGATCACAAAAATTGCCCAAGGGTATAAATCACCCTTCATTTTTATTGTCAATAAACTTATCATTGTCTTACTATAAGTAAATTCTTTTGAATGTGATCCTTTTGGATTGTAAGTGAATTAACCTCAATTTAAAAGCTATTCACCAGCATCAAATCCCAGTCTAGTAGATTCCTTGTTTAGGCTGTGACCATTGTTTTAACGCTTGCAAACAATAGTAGTCACCCTCTCTAGACTTGCCAAAATTTCAGTTCTTTCAAAGATCTTTAAAAATATTTATTGAAGTCATCTCCTTCTTGCAACACCATACAAGAATCTGACAGGGGCCCCACAAGGGCCCAGGCAACAACACTATTACATAGGTGTTTTGAGGAGAGTCAGTAATATACTCCTCAAGGGGAGTATTTGGAACCATATGGGACTCAGGTAGTTCTGTAATGATAAAAGAAGCTCCAGAGAATGCATGGAGGAACAGAGTAACCAAGGGGCTGGCAGCCCCTGTAGTGAGAACCTTTTTGTCACAGTCAGCTCTTGGGGATGACATTGATAAGGAGCGCCTTTTGGGGAAGCTTCAAATATAAAAGTAGGAGAAGAAGTATATTTTATTGGATGATACTTTAGACTTATATAGATTTAGCTGTGGCGGGGGTATTAGTTGTACCAAACCCAGGGGCTGGTCATGTGCTGGATGGATTCAAGTTGTTGGATACCTGGACAGTCATGTGATATTGGTTTGTTGCCATTTCCAGTATGTCAAATGGTATATTGGAAAGGCACCGAATTGGGTGATGACTGGATATTAGGTGGGATGACAATAGCCGGAATACTTGTACATCCAGACCCTCAACACACCCCTCCCTTAAGGGGTTACTCAGGTACATCAGGAGGGGGCTTTGTCTTGACAGCTGCCGCCTGATGTTCCTGGAGTTGTTTACTAGTGGGCACCAACTGGGTCGAGTGTTCTCCTTTGCTAGGGCGGAGGCGAGATCTGTGGTACTTTTTGGTGATGGGCTCTTTGGCACCCTGGAACTTAACCAGGTAGGTGTTCCTGTCTGGTTGGTATCTGATGATTCTTCCTGGTCCCCTGTGTACTGAGTCTAGTTTCTTTCTGTTCCCAGCTAGGACCCAGACGGGGGAGTTGATGGGGAGTGGGTCCTCTGTTGAGGTTACCTTTTGAGTTTTTAGTCTCTTTATTTCAGCCAGTTTGGCTTTGAGGTGTATGTGTTGTAGAGCTGGTTTCTGTTCTACTATGGGAGGTTTCCCCGGAGGATCTTTACATATGGCTGGTTATTGCGGGTAACTATTTCTGGCTTGTACCTGTATGTTAGTTCAAACAGTGAGTAGCCTGTCCCTTGATTGGTACAAACCCGGGATACTAGTAATGCATGTCTCACGTATAGCGGCCATGTGTCTTTGGCTTTGCCATCCATTATTTTCTCCAGGGTTCTGATAAGGCTGCTGTTAAGGCGTTCAACTCTGCTGTTGGCCTGTGGCCTGTAAGGCAAGGTTGTGGAGTGTTTGATGTTTTTTGTTTTTAGATTGTTGTTTACTATGTGGCCTGTTAGCTCTTTTGCTCCATCTGTTATGATGTAGTCTGGAGTGCCGTAGTCTGCTATGATTGCTTTATTGATGAATCAATTTATTGTTTCTGCCTTGTGATCTTTTGTTACCCAGCAGATGGGCCAACATGTGGCAAATTTGATGACTACAATTAGGAAATGTTGATTCTTTTGGTTTCTGGGAAGGGTCCCACTACGTCCAGTCCCCAAACCTTAAATGGTTCAGGGTCAGGTACTGGGTTAACTGTTGGCTGTGGCGCCTTGGTGCTGGCATATTTTCCACATACTGTACACTTTTTTTAGAACATTGATTATATCTTGCTTCAGGTTGGGCTACCATACTATCTCTTTCAGTGTGAGATATAGGTTGTTAGCCTTTGTGTGTCCTAGCAGACAATGGTGTCCTATTATAGTGTCAACTCTTTGTGCAAGTGGGATGTATGGAATGTGTTTATCTTTGATTATTTGGTATACCGTGCCATTTGATACGTGGAAATGATTTTTATTCCTTACTAGCGTATTGTGGGTTAGTTGATGTGTGGAGAGATCATTTCCTTTTGTCTTGTACTCAGTGTTGTATAGGTTGGGCCAGTCAGGGTCCAGGTGGTCAGGGTGATCCTCTCTTGGCTGGCATAGCCTAGAGAGAGCATCTGCTGTGACCAGCTCTGCCCCTTTTTGTATTGGATGTCCAGGTTAAGCTGTTCCAGAAAGGACATCCATTTGGCTTGGCGCCGCGCGAGTGCGGTCTGAGTTTTGAAATAGATTAAGGATTTGTGGTCAGTTAGCACTTGGACATTTAAGTGTCCTTTAAGGTAACATCTCCATTTCTTGCATGTGTGATATATTGCTAGCAATTCTTCATTGTGTATTGGGTACCTTTGTTCAGTGTTTGTTAGTTTTCTGCTTTTGTAACATACTGGCAGGAAATCTTGCTGCCCTGGCTGGCGGATGCGTAGGACTGTGCCAATGGCGGTGTCACTAGTGTCTGACTCAAACTTGTAGCACCTGTTGTTATTAGGGTATTGCAAGATTGGTGCTTTGATCAAAGTTTGTTTTAATAATTGGAAATTCTTGTCACATTCTGGAGTCCAGATGAATTTCTTTTTGGCATTACCTTTGGTTAGGTCATTGATTGGTGTGGTGAGCTTTCCAGAGTCTTTGATGTATTTCCTTAGGTAAGCTATCATACCAAGAAAGCATCTAACTTGTTTCACAGAGGTGATGTGTTGCATGTTTTGTGGCTTTTATTTTATCTGGGTCTGCTTTGATTCCACCGTCAGAGACAATGTGGCCCAAGAACAAGAGTTCCTTTTCCATAAATTGGCAATTACTAGGCTTAGCATATAGTTTGTGCTTTTCAAGTTGATTGAGTGTCTTGTGGACATGCGTGAGGTGTTCCTCTTTTGTTTTTGAAAATATGATGATGTCTGTTGTGTTCTGAGGTGCAGCACAGACACACAACAGGAAATCCTAACCTTAGGATTGTATTTGTACTAAGTCTTGGTTAGATGACAGGGAAGGCAAATGTGTTTACCTTGCGGCCCTGGAAGAATAATCTCTACTAGTTGTGGCTAGAGAGCGGCGCAGAAGTACAAAAGACACAAAGACAAAAATGTGAATATAACTTCATTTTATTGGTGAATAAGGAAATGGAATATATAGTGGTTGAGAATACCACAAAACACTACCAGGACGGTAGGATCACTTGCCACCAGCACTAGTGGGGCAAGTGAGTTACGCAAAGATCAGGAAACCAAACAATTGTATTTCCTGAATTGGCCATCAACTCATTTTGAGTAGCAAAAGCAAAAGCAAGAGATTTGTCCTCAAAATGGCCCACCGAAGGCGAAATCAAAATACTGTGAATAGCGGCATTCATGACAATGTTGTTGAGCTAACATAATGTGTTTGAGAGACCGTTTAGCACTTGGTTCATCATGGTGACAAACGTTGCGGGAGCGTTGATCATCCCAAAGTTCACTACTTTACATTCAAACGACCCAAATTGCATGCGGAACGCGGTCTTTGGTATGTCCTTCTCTTTGACTTCAACTTGGCTATGACCAGATGTGAGGTCAATTTTTGTGAAAATTTTTGCTCCAGAGAGCCTTGCAAATAGGTCTTCAATGAGGGGAAGTGGGTATTTATTCTTTACTGTACTTGCGTTTAGTGCTCTGTAGTCAGTAACTAAGCAAAGAGATCCTTCTTTCTTCTTTACAAAGAAAACCGCTGCCCCCCACGGAGATTCAGACAGGCAAATGAATCCTTTGGCTAGATTGTCCTCAATGTTGGCTTTAAGTGTTTGGGTCTCCATGGGGGAGAGTCTGTAGAGGGGTGCAGGTTTGGGCATGGCTTTGCATAAGTCAATGCCATGTTTGACCTCTTTTTTGGGGGGTAACTCTGTGAGTTCTTCCTTGAATACATGAGTGTATTCATTTAGGAGTGTCGTGAGTTCTGGGCATTGGATCTTTTGTGTTTGTATATTATTAAATTTGGAGTACCTCATTATGTGGAGTGTACTGACTTTGGTTAGATGTTCAGAGTCATCTTTATTTATGACTTGGACAAATACTGTATCTCTTAGAATTAGGTTGTTGGGTTTGTTGAGAATGTTGAAATTGACTCCATTGCGTTTTATTGTCATGGTTTTTGTTTTCCAACATACGCTGGGATTCACTCAGGTGAACCAGTCCATGCCTGCTACAATGTTGTAGTTTATGTTGTTCATGACAAGTCCTTTG
Organism: Entomophthora muscae; assembly: GCA_014839935.2. NCBI lineage: Eukaryota > Fungi > Entomophthoromycota > Entomophthoromycetes > Entomophthorales > Entomophthoraceae > Entomophthora > Entomophthora muscae. The sequence continues at coordinate 23,483 of QTSX02001746.1, read as the reverse complement.
ATGAACGTTTGTATGCCTTGGAGGTCAATTCTGAAGGGAGTTGTTTTGCCTTCGAGTAGAACTTTTGATTTGTCTGCCATTCTGGTGTATTTGAAGTTGGATTTGACAACTGGTATTTTGTACTTGGTTACAAAAGGTTTGATAACCATAGTGTTTTGTGCACCAGAGTCAAATAAAATTTTATGTGTATGTGATTTGTAAGTGCATGGATAGACAAGAAGTTGTGAGCAATCTTTAATTTTTACGTTCATAAAAATAGAGGATTGCGGGACACGGGGGATGCGAGCAGCAAAGTTCGTGCCTTGGTACTTCTTGTTGTGTTGCAGGGAGACAGGGGCACTTAATCCTGTTCCCCTCCTCTTTTCCATGTTCCTCTGTTTTGAGACCTTTGAGGTCAGAGAATGTGGGGTCAGATTTGTAGTGGGTTGCTACTTCAGCATTGTTAACTTTGGCAGTGTCCTCTTTCTTGGGACGGGTGTCAGGGATCCAACCTGCGGGGGGTTCCTGAGGACTTGTGGGCAGACGGCCCGCGGGCCCAGCAGGGAGAGCCTACCACAGGATTGGGGCTAACTTTACAATATAAGATAACAATTTTCCAAGTATCACCCAAGGTCCGGTTGTAGGCACCATGGAATCAATCAACCCAGTGAGGGTGATATACATCACCCCAAATATCTGGATGGAGGTGGATTCATCAGCGGCAACAGAATCTTGCGGGTGGTCGGGCCGCAGGGTGTGGGGCAGTGTCATTGGAACTAAATAGGCAGGCAGGAAATTATACTTGTCTCAGAATAGCAGAGGAGGTCTGGTGATTTTGATGCCTTCTCTGTATACAGTCTCAGTCTCTCTAGTTCTAGCTTCAGGGTCGTGGATAAGGATTTCCTCCAGAGTAAACTCCAAATACGCCAGGTTGGGTGGGTACTCGGTAAAATGTACTGGGCCAAAGGGAGCTCCTGGTGGACGGTAAAGTTTGGGCAGCTGGTCCGCGGTTTCTTGGGTTATGTGGACACGGGGGACGGGGCTGCAAGGAGTAGACTGAAGATGAAATAAAACTAATAACACGTATGGTATGATCTGGTTGAACCAAAGGTTCATGTCACTTTATTGCAATGATGGCAATGGGCATCTTCCTGGCGGCCCAGGGTATAAGTATGCCCATCTGTCATGGCAAAACTTTCAAAGATTTTCATGGCCCGGGTTTTCCCCTCTACTAGGTCCTCACAGCCCTTGGTGGCAACAATTGTGGGGGTTATTTCATTGGCTGACTTGCAACTAGAGCACTCCAATTCTTCAACCAGGTCACGGGACGGGTCATCTCTGGGTGGCCCATTTCTTATGGAAGGTACCTTTGTTTCTTCTTCCAATGTGGCCCAGGTTATTCTGGGGTCTGTGGCTAACCCGGCCCGTTGATTGGTTGGGTTAACAGGAACCCCTAGCGCGGGGGGCATCATTGTAGGAAAACTTGGTTCATCAAACTTCAGGAGATTCTCTGAAGTCAAATCTGATCCTGATTCAATCCCCAAAAACTGCGGGCAGCCAGGCGGCTGGCCCTGCGGGCTGGCGGCCCGCAAGATGCCAGGGTTTGACTCCCATAGTTGAGGTCTTTTGATTATCATAGTTGACAGGAGTTTGTCACTCGTGACAACAGGAGCGGTTTGCGCTTTGGCTACAATTGCCGTTGTTACAATTGGAGTTGCTGTTGTTATGGTTGGTATTTTGGCATTTAGTGCCATTGGCATTTTCTCTGCCATTGCCATTTGAGGAGCAGTTGCCATTGCATGCAGCATATTCCATGTTTGCACATTTTTCTGCGTGCTTGGTTTCAGCAATGAGCGCAGGCATGGAGGTATTTGCTTCTGGGCGGATGAGGGCAGCGGCAAAGGGTTTCATTCTGTTGATGAATGATGCTCTGGTGTGTACATTGTCAGCTTGTGCTGGGTTTTGGATTTGCAACATATTTCTTCAAATTTGTTGGTGTAGGCTGCAATAGTGGTCTTTTGAGGAAGATCACTGAGCTGTATTGCAATATCTTGAAGAGATTTGGTGACACGGAAATTTTGGGTGATGTCAGCTTTGAACTCTTACCAGTTGTCAAGCTGGTCGTTGGTTTGTAAGCCAACCCAGGTGGCAAACCAGTTAGCTGTGGCCTCGTATAGGCGCTTGCTGGCTTCCTGGACCCATTTCTCATGAGGGATGCGGCTGGCGCGGAGTTTAGCGGCTGTGTGGTCTAGCCAGTTGATGACGTTTTCTTTGTTTATACCAAAAAACTTGTCAATACTAATGTATTTGGTGTTGGCAACTTCACCTGTGATAGGTGGTTGTGTGTTTTTTTGTGGTTGAAGAGAGCGACTGTATTGAATTATCTTGGTGCATGCTTTGGGCATGACCAGACCTTTGAATACGGTGCATCCACTAGGAATATCTTCGTCAATGTCATGGGCGTGGAAGTATGTTTTCCAGGTCTCCTGGGATGTGGCCTGGTTGAGTACGTGAGCAAAGGTTGGTGGGTTTTGGTCAGTCATTTTCTCTTTCATCAGCGTGGTCAAAAACCGTAGTGCTACCAGTGATAAGAAGCGCCTTTTGGGGAAGCTTTGAATATAAAAGTAGGAGGAGAAGAAGTATATTTTATTGGATGATACTTTAGACTTATATAGATTTAGCTGTGGTGGGGATATTAGTTGGACCAAACCCAGGGGCTGGTCATGTGCTGGATGGGTTTGAGTTGTTGGATACCTGGACAGTCATGTGATATTGGTTTGTTGCCATTTCCAATATGTCAAATGGTATATTGGAAAGGCACCAAATTGGGCGATGACTAGATGTTAGGTGTGATGGCGATAGCCGGAATACTCGTACATACAGACCCTCGACAACATCTTAGAAGACACACAAGAAACCTTTATAACAAAAAGTTTGAGGGTTGAAGCTAGCCTTGAGTTAGCCTTCAGGGCAATGTTAAGGGGACATACCTTGATTTCCTGGAAAGATTGAAGAGAGTTTCTTTTTAGTGAAAAGGAAATGAATAAGCTTGAAGATTATAAAAGACAACACAAATATGGATAATATTGTCTTTATTTAGAGTGAAAAATCCACTTATATAGTAGATTGGGAGCGGTATTGTTCACTTGATGGACAAGGTGGCTGGTTGGGTTTGAAATTGTACTAGGATAAAAATAACCAAGGTAGCACAATCTGGAATGTGAATTTTAATTTCAACCTATTTACAGAAAGGGGGCAACTGTGGTATTCAAAAGCAAACCCAACCAGGTCTTTACAAGTATAACGATTTGCAGGCCATACCAAAATGCCATCAACAGTGCAATTTATGACAGGAAAGTGATTGAACTTATATGATTGCTCGGGGATAGTGAGGACAAATTAGCAGGGTTGGGATCTGAAACATAGTTAATCAGAAAAGTAAGGGAATGCACAGATATTTATGTGTGGAATATACTTGCTTGGTATGGCAGGCAGATCGGGTGTTTTGCATAAGTGAACTGACATAATTAATTGAAATGTGTGATTAATCGGGATCACCGCGGGTCTTGTTTTTTAATTAGAAATAATATATTTTATTTTTTAAAGTTGTCTGTTAGAAAATAGAGCCAATGAGCTGCCGCTTTAAGTTTGCTTGTGGATTCGAAACATGTTTCAAATAAACTATGTCGAAACCTACCCTTAGACTTGTAGCTCAGATGCTTTACTGGTGTGGTTTTTAGTTAAAAGATTAAATTTTGACGTAATTCTTGGCAAAAGTTGATTGGCTAGGATTACTTGGGGGTGATTATTATGAAATCATGTCTGATTAATCAAATGCTTAAAGCTGTCAATACTCGTACTATTTAACCACACAAAACCCAAAGTTGCCGCCATGAAAAGCTTCATCTTGCTTGCATTCGTCCAAGGCCAGGAGCTAATCGGAGGGCTTTGCATGGTGGAGAATGATCGACTATTAATGGGATACTTCGCTGAACAAAATGAGACACACGTTTGGCTTACACAGCAATACTACGGACTTGCCCTTGACGAGGAACAGAAAATCCCTGCTAACGGCATCTTGCTCTGGTACAATCTCGATTATGTTCCACTAGCAGGCGAACTGATAGAATTTAGCCAAGACGTAATGGTACACATTATAGGGGGGTTTTTTTCTTCTGAAAAATTGGATGATCTAGAAATTCCCGGTGAACCGCCGATCACACCTAAAAAAATCTTCTATGAAGGCCAAGCGAAGCTAACATTTGAAGAACGTCTCGCTGTCTCAAAATACACTAATACCGTGCTAACAGACATGCGCGTTGGATGCCCATACAATGGCTACATCTACTTCATGTTCAACCTGCACACCAAAGTAGGCGACAAACTTCAAGTACTTCTCAAAGCTAACCTCAAAACAAGGGAATTCTCAAACTACACCACCCAAGGCTCCCCACCCCTCTACCAACAAGGACTCTCGGTTGCCCAGAAAGAAAACATGGTTTACGTCGCCACCAACAACTCCATCCACGTTCTAAACCTCACCACAGCGTATTGGACAAAATACTCCATCCCTGGCTTTGTAGCAAAGACCGGATGCCTTTACCTCCAAGACACCACGCTCATCCACGCCTTTGGCACCATCAACCAAGAGTACGCTTTAAAAACACAGTTCATTGACACAAACACCTGGCAACTAACAAACACATATTCCCCAGACCCTGTCACATCAACCAAATACATACCATACGCAATTGGCGCCCTTGCCATACTAAACATAATCCTTGTTTCAGCACTCGTTTACAAACTTGTGAAGCGGAAACGTCCTCCAAAAATACTAACCAATAACGTCTGGGCTGAACCCAAATTTACCTACTCTATAGACATGTCCCTATCCACCCCCTCCGTAATTTACTCCACCAGAAAGACATACTTGAATCAGCCCGCCCATCAAACCCAATAACCCCTTTGTTTCCAGCACACTTTTATTTATCAACTGCAGCTATCCAAATAATAAGAGACTTTATCTAAACCTTCTATCAAACATTTAATATCATAGACCATGTTTGATCATATATTGTTTAGATTTTGTAAATTTGTCCTCTTCAAGACCAGTGGAACAAAATAATCATCAATTACCTTATATAAAAGCGAGGTTTCTGTCTAGAATTTTAACTTGAGTGCACTCGAAGGATAATAAATCAAATTCAATTGATTTATCCTTACAAACATATTTGAACTTATGTAGGTGGAATGTGGCCTAAATGATTTATAAATGAGAATATAGGCTACTTTTTTTAATTTTTAATTAAAACCTTGATTTTTAAAGGGTCGTCCATTCCTTGCAACCATAGCAAAGAGGCTTATCTGTTTGGATTTTCGTCTCTGGAATGTGTGGATTAAAATCGACAGAGAAGAAACATTGTTTAAGAATGAAATCGAAGATTGTGTTTGATTTGCTAGACTTGAATATGATTGGTGGCGCATTAGATGCATCAAGTGTTTAATTCATACCAATCAATAGCATCACATGAAATAATTCCCTCACTTCCATGCCGCAATCAATTGGAACCGCTATCGCACTTTATGCCATAATCCTAACTTCTGATTGACTTTAAATAGCCCTAGGGCTGCTTCGGCCAAGCCCCGGACAGCCGCCGTCCGTTTCTGGCTCCTGGCCACTAATACCAAATATTTATTTAACAATGTTTAAATATTGAATAATTCCACTTTAGCTGTATGGCCTAAAGCCGAAAGCCAGCCGGGGCTGAGCCGAAGCATCCCTAAATAGCCCCATTTCTCAATAAAAAAACGATACCTTTTTTGTTCCATATCTTCTCATTGATTAAGACTTAGTTGGAACTGTGCTTCTCCCTGTAAGAAACAAACAGCGAAATAAGCAAATACTACATCAAAGGTATTTTATTGGTCATTTAAACTCTATGTGAGGATTGATTTGACAAGAGAATAATGGGCTTGGTCACTTTAAAGGGATCTGATTTAACTTAGCTATATAAACGTTAGTTTAAGTAAGAGATGCTTGGCAAGCACATTTCAATATATATATTTTTATTTACAATAGCAAAGATTCCACTCAGATGCATCACCTGAACCGAGTGATTGCATACAGTAGTTTTAAAAGCTATGGCAACAACCGAAAATACCTCAGATTTAAAAGAAATGGTTTCAGATTTAAACAAAATCCAACTATCAGGTTAAAATATACACTCTGTTAACAGGGTTAATTGGCGTTAATGGGCGAAACGGGTCAACACAGCAACAAAGTGCTCACACTTCAAACAAAAATATTCAAAATACAATCCAAAATACATGGATTCACAAACAAAATGGTGTGAGTTGACTTTTGGTGTACATATGGGTCATTATTTTTCTTGTTATGCCTAAGCGCTGGACTGATTATTTTATAACTTAATCACATTATTCATATTCAAATTATTCAGAAAGATTAAAATACAATCAATGTCAAATCTTTAATTGATCTTGGGCTTAGATATTTTTTTAAAAAAAATAGTTTATCAATTTTAGAATTGAAAATTGCACCTTATAATATTGCTGGAAATATCTTAAGTGCTACTACATACTACAAGCTAAAAATATTTATGATGAGTTGCATGGGAGAGTAATAGCAGCCCCAAAGCTATAAATGCTATTATCCTATCTTTGGCTCATCATAAATATTCTTAGTTTGTTTCAAAAAAGGTTGTTATTTTTGAAAGACTGATAACTCTATTTAAAATACACCCTCTAGTAAGCTGCCCTACTTCATGAACTTGCCCTAATGCACCACTAGCATCTTCTGATACTTTTGTTTCTCTGGTATCATCACGTGATTTCAAATGATAAGTTATCTCAGAATATTCTGAGAAACTTTCAAATGTTAAAGGTGAAGTATACAACTTCCCATCTTTCATCAAATATGAAAGATTAATGTGCAGATTTTTAACTTTGAGCTCTCTTCTTATAGGCCAAACTTTTCTCTCATAAATATAAAAGAATGACTTTGAGAAATATTTGAGCCTGATAGCGCTGATTTATATAATTCTTTTCTTTTTTTCTTCTTGCTCAAAAATATTTTTAATATCATTTATATTCTTAATATAAAGCTGATTTTCTTTCTCTTTTTATGTTTTTGATATTACACCAAAGTGACCATCAACAATACTTTTCCCATGACATTCTATAAATCTATTGTATTTAATAGACCCTTTAATGTATTGTGGTGCCTCTTTAAATAGATAATATAAGAATTCATAGGATCTAAAATGGTTTCCATTATCAGTCCATACTTTGATATTATTTATTTTTTTTAAACTTATCTGATTTAAGAAGACTTATTAGACATTCACCTGAAAACAAAGAATCATGAGACAATATTTGAGATAAAAAATCATGGTATTCATATTTAACTTTATTGTTTTCTTTAAATACCAATGCAAACCCTAATAAAGAAATAGGTTTTTTGGAATAAAAACAGTTATTGGTTTCAATTGGACCACCACCAACTTTTAAATTCTTCTTAAACTCTATAACTATAATACATGATTCATTATCTAATTCATTGATATCTTTCTTATATTCCCTATTTTGATGAGCATAAAAGACTTGGTGCTGATTAATAGCTTTTAAGTCACTGTTTATAGATTCTGGCAATAATAAGTTTTTACTTTCACATTCTTCTTTTCTTTTTTCTAATGATGATTTTAAGTTACAAATATTACACATGTCAGTTTGTTTTTTACTCTTGATTATATTTTTTGGTGTCACAACATCTTTGATTACTCCCTCTTGGGGAATTAACGCCTCAAGCAGATCACCAAACAATTCACCGAATGGTTCACTGTCCAGTCAATAAACTGGTAGCACCAGTATCAGTTAACCATCTATGACAGGGATCACTCAATCAAGATCCTAAATGGAACACAGCTTGATTAAGCCTTGTGACTCAAGAGGAACATTACTCAGATAATCCCCGTGACCGCCATGACGTACATGGACAACATGTGGCTTATCATGATACTATATATTAACCTATATTCATATTCAATAAAGTATCATTCTCTTCTTAATCTTCCCCTTTATTTTGTTTATTATACTTCCCAGAAGTAAATACACGACAGTGATAGCACAGGTAGGTTATCCATACCTACCCAACTCAAAGGAAAAATTCCTCCCAAGAAAAGAACCCAAGCAATGTCACTCCCTAACGGTTGGAGAGATTACAAAGTAGGACAAGGCGTCCCCCCTGGACTTGTCATCTACAATAATCTCCTTGTACCCATTGACCAGTACAACACCCTCAAAACCCGCAGTCTGTTCTCTACCACGCCAACTACAACGGCGTCTACGCAACCTGAGATACCCAACATTGTGTTTCAACACTTACGTACCGCTGAGATTGGCGCCTTTGCAGGACTACGCCGTGAGAACGCCTCTCTTTGGATCAACAGCACTGAGAGCAAGTTTGCACAAGTGGAGTACCCCCAAAGGCTCTGGGTTAGTGAAGTTGCCCTCCGCACAACAGGAAATGCCTCACGTTTTGTTACTGAATGGCTAGCACAACACCCTGATCAGAAGGAAAACTGGGAAGTGTTCAAAGCCGCATTCCTCAAAAGATTCTCCATGAAGGATTCAGACGTAGTGATCATGACCAAACTCCGGACCTTCAAAATGACAGGAACCATTGAGGAATATATCACTGCATATGAAGGACTATGTGACCGTGCACCCAACACCATCAACTTTGATGAACCTGGACCACGCCTGGACTTTTACAATGGCCTTCCTACACATATCAGACATCAGTTCAACATGACCCACTGCAAGAACCTTGAGGATGTATTCCTAGAAGGAAAACACACAGCTCAGAAGTCTGACAATCTACACGCCTCCAACAAACACAAGGACAACCCTGCAGTTAAAAGAGAGCCTCGCCCCAATAAGCAAAACAACCGAGCCAACAGTATCCAACCTCATCACGGGAATTGCACTGCACAAGCCAACCAGGCTAGCACTGAAGATACCAATGGGGAGGGAAAAGCTCAGGGGAGTGCTTAGGCAAGCTGCCCTCACCCTCTACACAAGACTCATACAGAGAACATGATGTGGACTCCATCACCATGATCCAAGTTCCCTCCAGCAACCCTCTCCTGTTTGCCGCCCAATCTGAAAATAAACTCCTTACCTATCCTTTCTGTTTTTGCAGATACCAGGGCACAGCACTATTTGACACTAGAGCCAATCAATTGCTTGTTAACAAGAGTTTTGCAGACCTCATGAAGTTACCTACTATTTGAAGTAACATCAAGAGAGTCATCATGGCAGACAACCATAGCACACCAGTTATCCGTGAGACCAAACCTTTCCAGGTACAGATTGGAGACGTCCAAACGACAATTAGTGGCCCCATCATCCCAATTCCAAAATACGATATCATACTTGGGTTAGATTGGATGCAAAAGATAAAGCCTCACATTGACTGGGACAGTGCCACCCTCACAATCCAGCAAGGAGAAGTCCGCCATCACGTGTACCTGACACACCTTGGCACTCTCATGAGGGACCACATATTTGTAAAGATCATGGAAACGGAAAAAGAAACTGACACCAGCAAAATCAATTGGAGCACATGTACATATAAAGTCATCCACTTCAAAAACACAGAAACCCAACACAAACAGAACCAAATTAGAGACCAGCTAGTCAATGAGTTTTCCTCTGTATTCCAAGAATCACTACCTGGACTGCCCCCTGATCGGGGTATCCAACATGAGATCAACTTAAAAGGTAGTGTGCCTAAGGCGCAACCCATCTACCGCCTCACACAACAAGAAGACAACACTCTGAAAGCCTACCTTGACAAAGCACTTGAGAAAGGCCTCATCAAACCTTCAAAATCACCCTTTGGTGCCGCTGTCTTCTTTGTGGCAAAGAAAGATGGAGGCCTCTGCCTAGTCACAGACTACAGGGCCCTCAATGAGGTCACAATAAAGAACAGGTATCCCCTGCCCCTAATTGATGACCTTTTTGATGCCCTGGGGGGGTCCCAAATCTTCACAAAAATTGATTTGACAGCAGGTTACCACCAAATTTGCGTAAAACCTGAATACATTCCAAAGACTGCATTCCGGACTAAGTATGGATCCTTTGAATGTGTTGTTCTCAATTTTGGCATGACAAACTCTCCCTTTGCCTTTGTAACCTTCATGAATGAAGTATTTAAAGAACCCATTGGGAAAAGAGCAATCATCTACCTGGACAACATCATCATTTATAGTCCCAACCTGCAACAACACTGGGAAGACATCCACGTATTCCTCTGCACCCTGCAGGAAAACCAACTGATTGCCAAACCATCCAAATTTGAGTTCTTTTCAACTGAACTCCCCTTTCTTGGTCACATAATTAGCAAGGACAGTGTGACGGATCCAGGAAATTCATGCTTTCTTCTTGATTATCCCGGTCTGACTCTTTTAAAGTTTGACAGGAATCCTTTATATAAGCTTCAATGAGCTTGGATTCCAGGCAAGCAATCTTGGCATTAAACTCGTTGCCATCTGGTGATCACTTCCACATTTTTTGCTTCCCATAGTCTTAGCTGCAGACCATCTCTTTCATTCCATGGTAGTCTTTTTTCAACTAAAAGCCAAAAACACAAAGCATAAAAAGATTGAAGGGAAAGAAACCATTTTCACACATAAGCATCATTTTTTATTAATTATTATCCTATTTCCATTATATACCAATCAGGGTACATTCGGCTGAAAACCCCTCCGGTTCCAGAATCACACCTGGATTCCTATCACATGGTTTATGACATAACGGCGTCATCTAATCCAGATCTTTGCCAAAAAGATCTTCACACTTTTAACCTATAAGAATGTGCCATAATACATTCCAGAATCACCTGATTCTTTCCGTGGAAATGTATTGCTTTGACTTGAAGCATTCCAGACTTCCGGCGCCAAAACCCTGTGGAATATACATATTCCTGATCCAAGCTATCATTGTTCCAACTGGGAACCAGCTGATCAATCCTGAATGCATAGACACCATTGTCTACATTTAGTTATTTTTGCATTTAATGGTTTTTGCCTTAAAAACCCATTAAAACACTTTGAAACTCAAACCGCGGCGCCCAGCAATTTCCCCAGGCGGCGCTGCAGCGCCCCAGCACCTGAGAAAATTTGATAGCGGTGCCTCAGCGCTTCACAAATCCATTAGGCGGCGCTGCGGCACTTTTAACCTAATGAATTTGCCAACACAGCGCTTTTAAACCACAATTCAGGGGTTTACTTTTGGCTAACCTTAACCAAACTTCTTGACACAGTCAAGGAAATTAAACAATATAATTAAATCCTCATTAATTATATTCCAAGCATATATTAATTAACCTTCCTAGTTAATCAATCAGTTTAAGACACCTTTTCTTTACTTGACACAGTCAAGTCCATTTTGGCCCTATGATTAAATCCCAATTAATCATATTCCAGGGTATATATATATATTAATTAACCTTCCCAGTTAATCAATCAGTTTAAGACACCTAGTCTTTACTTGACACAGTCAGGTCCATTTTAGCCCTATGATTAAATCCCCATCAATCATATTCCAGGGTATCAATTAACCTCCATGGTTAATTAGACGGTTTGAGACACCTAGTCTCATAATCTGAATCATTCAGATTATTAATTACGGCCCTCAATTAGTACAGCCTAATTGATTCCTGGGTATCAATGCTACGCTGGAAAGTCTCTATAAGGCCAATCCTATTGTTCTGAATTTCAACCTATGAAATTCATCACAATTCAACCTCTTTGTGAAACCACAGCCCAATGTGACTGTAGTACGTTCACAGACAGTATCAAGCCCAATCCAGACAAGATACACTCTATAACAGAAATGCCAGCCCCAAGAAACAAGAGCAAACTCCGCACTTTCCTTGGAATGATAGCATATGTACGCAGGTTTATCCCTGACTGGGGCGCCCTAACAGCCCCCTATCAGCCATCACTGGGAAAACAATCAAGTTTGTCTGGACACCTTTACAAGATCAACATTTCCGCCAGCTAAAAGAGCGCATGGTCACTGCCCCCATCTTGCAATATCCAAACTGCAAGGGTATCTATGAGCTAGAAACCGACGCCTCTGATTATGCCATAGGAGGAGTCCTCTGTATCCAAATGGCCCAGAAAGACTTCCTCCCCGTGGCATATGAATCCAGGAAACTATTGGACGGCAAACAGAGATACCCTATACACAATAAGGAGTTGGTTGCCATCATACACTGTCTCATGAAATGGCAATGTTACCTAGAAGGAGCTCAGACGTTCAGAGTACTCACTGACCACAAGTCATTGGTATTCTTAAAAAACACCTGTCAAGAAGACAAGCCAAATGGATGAGTCTCATACAGAGATACCCCATGCAAATTAAATACAAACCAGGCAGAGAGATGCTTACTGCAGACGCCCTATCAAGGCTATACAATAAACACATCCTCCGCACTGATGGTGACCCTGACTGGCCCAAGTTAATCATGGGGAATCTCCAGGAAGGGTTCCCACCTAGCACACCAATGGACATCCAGGAGAAAGTCCTCAAGAACAAACATCTGTTCAAAAACGTATATGGTACCCTCCACCAAATCCTTCCAAATGGTAACACAGTACCCTACGTTTTGTCAACACAAAATATTGATACAATCCTCCAATATCACAGAGACTTGGGACACACCTGTAGCAGAAACTTGCATAAATACCTCAAGACTCGCTACTGGTGGCCCAACATGCTAGATGATATCAGAGAAGTACTAGAACAATGCAAGGTCTGTGAAAAGTACGCCCAAACCAAAGCTCCACCCAAGTCAGTAGTACCCGTATCCATCACACAGCCCTTCAAGGTATGGTCGTTGGATATTGTGGGACCTATGCCTGGTGAAAGCAAAGGCAAGAAGTAAATTATCACAGCCATCAATTATGCAACCAGATAGCCCGTAGCACAAGCCAAAAAAGAGCACAAAGGCAATGACGTGAGACAATTCAATGGCAAGGAAATCATAGCTAAGTTTGGAAAACCCAACCTCTTAATCACAGATGGAGGCACTGAACTCAAAGCTATTGTCACCAACATATACCTTGCCAAAAATGGAATAAAACACGTCACAGCCAGCCCATATCACCCACAAGCAAATGGATGCATAGAACAACTAAATAGCTCTCTAGTGGAAGCCCTCAGTAAGTTATCTGCCAATAATCCAAAATCCTGGGTTGATATGCTATCAATTGCCCTTATGATCTGCAGAACTCAGATCAACCGCAATACAGGCAAAAGCCCTATGAACTTGTCTATGGTCAGAAACCTTCACTTTTCAGTACAATCACAAGACCAAAACTGCCACTTCCAAAGAAGATACCAGACAGTAATGACCCAAAAGTACTACAAGCCAGAAAGGATCAAGAAGTGATGGAACAACAAAGGGTTCAGCGGGAAGCAATCCCATTGCAACAAGAAAGGTTCCAAGTCAGAGACAAGATCTGGGTTGTCAACCACAAGCAGCACAAATTAGACCCAGGATTACACAGACCAGGTATTGTCATGGAAGTTAAGCCCAATAACACCTACTTCATCAAAGGGATTGGAGCTTGAACCAAACTGAAACAAATGCATCATGATTGACTTTTCCTGTGTAAAGCAAGAGCAGCCCAACAAAACTCAAGACTCCCTGTTCCTAATGCCAAACTGGATCAATACCAGGCCTGTATTCTAGATACCCTCAAGAAGATTCCCAAGGCTCCGCCTTCTAGCACCCCAGGGGGAGATGCCGCAACATCTTTGATTACTCCCTCTTGGGGAATTAACACCCCAAGTAAATCACCGAGCGGCTCACTGAGTGGTTCCCTGCTCAGTCAATAAATTGGTGGCACCAGTATCAGTTAACCATCTATGACGGGATCACTCAATCCAGATCCTAAATGGAAAACAACTTGATTAAGCCTCGTGACTCAAGAGGAACATTAATCAGATAAGCCCTGTGACCGCCATGACATACATGGACAACATGTGGCTTATCATGATACTAAATATTAACCTATATTCATATTCAATAAAGTATCATTCTCTTCTTAATCTTCCCCTTTTTTTGTTTATTATACTTCCCAGAAGTATATACACAACATTGGTATTAATTTATAATAAGTTGAAAGTGATATTGAAATTTCATTTTTTATTTTCATATTTTCATATATTTCTTTTTTTGTTTTTAATAGAGAATATTTTACTTCAGTTGAATATTCATTCATTTCTTTTTCAATGTCTTTATAAATTTTTTCTGGTGCTTTTTTTGTAAACTGGCTTGTTTCAAAAGAATTTTCCAATAGGTTTTTAATTATTTTTTTGATTATTTCTTTTTTTACTGAATAGTTTTTATTTTTTTGGCTTTTTTATTTAAGCTTACGTTTTTATTTTTATTTATTTTTCTTGAGTATTCAAACTCACTTTTGGTTATATTAAATCCCATATCAGTAAGCTCTTTTAAAGAGTAACTGGAAGTAACCAGAGATCTCAAGGCTGGGAGATGCTTTTGGGGAGCAGATTTCAGACGATTCTTTAAGCCATCAATTATCCCATTTAGTTTCTGATTTTGGATTAAAGGAATGAACTCTGTTTTTCCAAACTCAGTTTGAGTGAGGAAGTGATTGATGAAGGAATTAAGATTGCCTTCAGAAACAAAGAGGAATGCTTTCTTTAGCATAGCAATTCTTTCTCTTTTTGTTGATGCTCCCAGTGAGGAAAATGGCTGCATGGCAGAGGTGAAGTTAACAGATTCCATAATATTGGATTTATGATTGATAATAAAGAGATGTTTTGTAGAGATGCCTTGCAAAAGAGTACTGGTTGGAGGGATGATATCTTTTTGTAAAGATCGTTTAAAGTAAACCTTAGGTGGTGCTTTATCTCTTATATACCAAGCCTTATGACACCATTCTGAAAGAAATGATGTGATAGCTTTTATTAAAATTTCAACTTAAATTTATATTCCTAAAATAAATGAAATACCCAGTTTTCATGCACACGTGATATATGTGGAGCAGCTAAGCATCATTGTTACATCATATCATCTTTGTAATCACTGTGAATAAATTAAAATGATGTATTAACTTAATTACAACTCTTCTGCATATTTTTAAAATGATAAAATATTAAAGAATTATATTTAAAAGATGCTTAATTTGAGGTTTGCAGTTCACTTGAACCTCAAAATTCATCTAAACAGCAAATAAATTAACGTCCTAACTTCAAACTACCATAAAATCCTAAATAATTAAGCTTTTTAAATAAAATAAAATGCAGAAATAATGCTGTTGATCTTATATTTAATTTCATTAAATAAAAAGCATATATTAATTAATGAAAAATTAACTTTTTTAAGCTTTAAGCATTTATTTTATTTCATTATCAAAATAATATAATAAAATCTGACATATGCTCTTTTAAATTGCTTTTGCTTCAATATTCAATATATTATACATATTTATATTTTAACACCAATAGAAAGATAAGATTCTTATCTTCATTTTGATAGTTTAAAGAATGGTAAAATATTAAATTTTTGTTGAGTTATTACTGTTTTAAATATAAACATTTGTAATTTGTTTTTTTCAAAATTGAACTGTGTTATGCTGCGACTTGGGCAGCATGTCATTAGAAAACGGCCTAATCCCTAAAATAATGACCCATATGTTTACTATGTGAATCAGTGATGAAATACGCCCAAGCACAGTGTGTCAAAACTCAATCCAAAAATGAAACACAATAACAACACACTATGTAAACAAAATCACTCAAATGTTGTGTGCAATGCATTGTAATCAAGAATGATACCAAGGTATCTAAAATAGGGCATGCAATCTGAAACACAAATTTAAAAAATATTGTGTTGGGTGTTTGAATTTGGCAGTAAAATCTGGGAAAATGGGTGGAAATTTTTTGGGTATTCTAAAATGGGTGTTGCAAACCAGAAACAACTAATTAAGAAATAAAAAATCTATAATTGGGATATTGGGTGGGAAAAACTCTAATTAAATAACCATATTCAGATAAAAGCAAAAAATAAAATTAGGGAGTAACTTAATTGAAATTTATTTAATATTTTATTAAGTTCTCAAAATGGAAGGAACACAACAACAGAGTACCAATGCACCCATTGTGTACCGCAGTTGCTGTCACCCCCGTGGGTCAAAGAACAGAGTTAGTGCAACCCAAATGCCTACTCAGGAAGGAGATGGGAGAGGAGAATTCCATAGTGATGCTGTACTGACACAGCCAGTTCAAGGAGCACAAGCTGTTAGGGTGCAGAGCATCAACCCTTGGGTCCCCAAGCTGACCTGGAAGCCCACCAAGGTCACCGCTACAAAGAAAGTTAGAAATAAGAAGGTAGAACTTACTTCATATGTGTTTGATGTTGTGTACTGGCAAGAGTCAGTCCCGTCAGCCATGCTGGAGAAGGTGAAGCCTGTACTTGATACTAGCTACAAGCCCTATGTAAGTGATGTCAATCAGGAAGAGGATAAGGAGCCTGAGTTCTACCAAACCAATGAGGATCAGCTAGTGCTCAAAAAGGTTGCATCCTTCTACAACAAGGTACCCATGCCCTGTGTTGTGCCTAATGCCAACAAGCCAATCCCCACTGCTAAAAAGCCCGCCCAGAAGTGCATTCCTGACATCAAACGCACCATCCTGCTTAAGCTAATGTGTGAATCAGGCAATTAAAAGGCAGCTGCAGCCCTTGCTGAGTGGATCCCAAGTACGCCTCCAAGACCTTCAACAAGTTCATAACACAGGTTGATCCTTGCTGAGGAGAAATCCATGCATGTTTCCACCATGCTCACCAAAGAGCACAAATGGGCAATTGACCAGTGGATCACCTGGGACTGCCATCTTGAACTGGCAAATATACAGGCAATGATAGTCCACTTTTGGGGTTGAGGCCTCAATTTTCTTTTACTACCATCTGCCAAAGGGGATGCGCTTTTCCTGGAAAAAGCTCAGGGTATCTTTGTACAATTGGAATAGCCCAATCAACATTGAGACCCAGAAAAACTACGCAGAGGCGTACACTGCCCTCAAAGCCAAGGGGACAGTCAAATTTTACGTTATTGAAAAATTGGCATTTGCCTTGTCTATACACAATGCATATGGCTATGTCCCCAAAGGCTCCAATAACAGGATGGCTCAGCGTGCTGCAGTCCGCGCCACAGCCTATTCAATGGTGGCTCTCCTTGGTCCAAAGAGGGTTGAGCTATACCAAATAATTTTGGGATCTCACAATAGCTGGACCTTCCTATAATTTCTCTGATTGGTTGAGGAGCACCTGAGGTGCACGAGCCCTGGCTTCACCAATGTCATTGTGTTGGACAATGTTGGTCTCCACAAAGTGGCTGATATTCTTGAGGAATTCCCAATGATTGACACCAGCATTGCTATGAGCCCCTAGCAATTGGCCACGACAAATTTGCGCTTTCTCTTTATCCCAGCCTATTTGCCCTTCCTAAATCCCATTGGGAAAGTCTTTGGGTGGCTCAAGCAAGTCTTCAAGCAAGGAACCCCAACTGGGACCAAAGACCTGTTTAATTTGCTGCAGGCCAGGATCCACACTCTCCCAGCTGAGACTGTGGCCAAATTCTATGGCCACACTGATTTGTTCATCCATGCTTGCCTTGCCAAACAGCCAATCAATTAAAGGCTTAGCTTGTCTGACTTTTTTTATATTCTCTAATTTACTATTTGAGATTTATTAATTATCATTTTATATTTAGAAGCTTCTAAGCCCACAATCAGTTTATGCAGGACATCAATGGAGGCTAGTAATTTATTTATTTTATATTAATTTTTTATTATGCCATCTGAGGTTATCCCAAACAAATGATACTGGATTATGTGAATATTTTTATCTTACTCTTATCAAATAAATATATAAATCAAATTAAAAAAGTTAAATGTATAAGGTACAAAGTAGAATTCTATTTTATTACATAAATTAATATGCTTTTATGAAAACTGTTTCTGCAATATATTTTGCAAAACTTACTTGCTAAAATAAAAATTATAAAAATTTATTATAATGAAAATAATATAAATTGTAATGAAATTTATTGGAAGATAGGATTAAAAAGCGCCTATAGTGAATTCTTTGGTATGTACCCACCCAGCAATGAAGGTGGTGCACAACCTCCACTGCCACACTGTAGACAGTGGATACACCCTGATTGAAATATTCTTGGCAGCTAGTAAAAGGGAGTATGGTGGGGTGGGAGTTCAGGAGCAGCTTTTATGCTGGGGCTGCAGTCCTGTAAATGCCTTCCAGGACCAGGGCGTCCTGGATTACATGGTCCACTGAGTTGTACCTGAGAGGGCTTCTTCCCATTCAGGGAGAGCTGGGCTTGTCAATCCCAAGAAGGACCCTGTCTAGGTCCTCCACGCTGGCGCCCATTTCATAGTAGAAGAGATAGCCAAGGTAAACCACCAGATGAAGCCTTTGCCCAGCAAAGGCTTCAGTAAACCCACACAATTTTTTGTATACAGCTCTAATCTTCTTCTTGTGCTTGGTTTTTGCAAAATTCATCTCCATGGCTGCAGGGAGCCCCGTCTTATTGGTGCTCTAGGCCAACCCAAAGTCCGCCAGGATGGTCTTAGTCTTCTTTACAGCTGTTGCGTCTGCAACAGCCAATTTACCCACCACACACCCAAAGTTCTCCAATAGGTAAGATATGGTATGCTCCACCGGGAAGCAGAAGCAAGCAGCCACATGTGCACGGCCCATCTCAGGGATATTCTTGAATGGGAGCGTTGCCAAGACGTCCCAAACAAGCTCAATGGAGTTTAAACAGTAAACTTCACTTAGAACCACCAGGTCCAGGCAGACTAGTTGGGCATCCTTGTAGGCAGTAACTGCTCACTCAGATGCCCCCTCAGAATATGTAAGCTCAGCCAATGCCTCCCACAACATTGGAAAGGACCCGTGAATTCTGACTTCATGCTCCTGCACAACAGGGGGGGCAGAAACAGCTTCCTAGCCATGTGGGTGGAATAATTTGCATAAAAGATGGGGGACAAAAGATACCAGGACCCGGCAGAGTTCACTGTCAATAATTTCTAACAAAAAAAGGTAAGTATTTGGAAATTTTTATTAATTTTATTTTTTAGGTTACCTTCTTGTGTTTCCACCTTGCCGTTGGCTTCATCAGGTTTGGCCATTCTTGGTGCAAGAAGTTGAGCAGGCAATTCAGTATCCGCTTTCCTTGAGATCTTTGCAGGTTTCAGATGGGCATACATTTCAGGAGCGTCAACTCAGACAGACAGTGCAGAAATATTGTACACCTTAAACTGGAGGCCCTTGATCACCATCTTCTGGATGTTTAGTAAGCGCTTGATTGTCTTCTCAGGGGTGTCTGGTATTTTGGCCATAAGCGGCTTGGCCGACACCTTGTCAATTTTCTTGCCTTTGAGGACAGTGGACTTCACCTTTGCTTTGACCTTGCAGTCAATTTCTTTGATCCCTGCAATTGCAGAATCAAGGTCTTTTAGAAGTTTCTCCAATTCTCTCATTGATTTTTTACTAACCTTTTCATATGTTTTTATAGCTTTCACCCCAATAAAATCTGTATTATTCTGATACTATTGCCTCTTTGTTTATTCCTGTTTGTTTTCCCATTTGCTACATTATCCCATCTTTTTATCCATTTTTTATATGTTTTATGCTCATCTCAATATGTGTTGTTTGCTTTGTATTGGCCTTGTTTCCTTAATTGCCATATTATTTTTGGCGCTTTACACTGCCCCTTGTGATAATATTAACAACAATTTGGTGATCAGTTAAATTTGAATTAGAAAATTATAGGCTAACTGTGTTTAGATAAAGTTGTTACTGATCCAAATTTAAAACCTTAATGATAAACTTTAAGCCAATCAGGAGCCAAGTGATAAAGTGATTGTTGTGACATAAAGGGCCATTCAATAATTCTTTGGTGCATGTGCACTAAATAATATGATTGGCTGGATGTTTTGCCATTGTATGCCATTGCCGCTGTGGCAAGTTGTTGGTGGACTAGTGCTAACCCAGCAGCTGATTAGGCACTAGGCCATCAACAACTTGCCACAGCAGCAATGATGCACAATGGAAAAACATCCAGCCAATCATATTATTTAATGCACATGCACCAAAGAATTATTGAATGGCCTTTTATGTCACAACAATCACTTTATCACTTGGCTCCTGATTGGCTTAAAGTTTATCATTAAGGTTTTGAATTTGGATCAGTAACAACTTTATCTAAACACAGTTAGCCTATAATTTTCTAATTCAAATTTAACTGATCACCAAATTGTTGTTAATATTATCACAAGGGGCAGTGTAAAGCGCCAAAAATAATATGGCAATTAAGGAAACAAGGCCAATACAAAGCAAACAACACATATTGAGATGAGCATAAAACATATAAAAAATGGATAAAAAGATGGGATAATGTAGCAAATGGGAAAACAAACAGGAGTAAACAAAGAGGCAATAGTATCAGAATAATACAGATTTTATTGGGGTGAAAGCTATAAAAATATATGAAAAAGTTAGTAAAAAATCAATTAGAGAATTGGAAAAACTTCTAAAAGACCTTGACTCTGCAATTGCAGAGATCAAAGAAATTGACTGCAAGGTCAAAGCAAAGGTGAAGTCCACTGTCCTCAAAGGCAAGAAAATTGACAAGGTGTTGGCCAAGGCGCTTATGGCCAAAATACCTGACATCCCTGAGAAGACCATCGAGAGTCTTCTTAAAATCCAGAAGACAGTTGTGGATGGCTTACAATTCAAGGCATATGCCCTTTCTGCGCCATCTGTCTGGACCAATGAACCTGAGATGTATGAACATCTTAAACCAACCAAGAGGGCCTGCAAGGATGACACTGAGATCCCACACAGCTGCTTGTGCCAAGAATGGCAAAGCCTGCTGTAGCCGCCAGCAAGGAGGAGACTGTAGAAGGTAACCTAAAAATCATAATTAATAAAAATTTCCAAATACTTGCCTTTTTTTGTTAGAAAACATTGACAGTGAACTCTGCCGGGTCTTGGTTCCTTTTGTCCCCCCCACCTTTTATGCAAATTATGCCACTCACCTGGCCAAACAGCTCTATCTGTCCCCCCTGTACTGTAGGAGCTTGAAGACAGGATCCATGGTACCTTTACAATGTCACAGGAGGCCTTGACTGATCTAATGCATGCTGAGGGGGCATCTGAGTGAGCAGTTACTGCCTACAAGGATGCCCAACTGGTCTGCCTGGACCTGGTGGTTCTCAGTGGAGTTTACTGTGAAAACTCTATTGAGCTTGTTTGGGAAATCTTGGCAACACTTCCATTCAAGAATATGCCAAAGATGGGCCGGGCCCATGCGGCTGCTTGCTTCTTCTTCCCAGTGGAGCACACCCTATCTTACCTTCTGGAGAACTTTGGGCATGCAGTGTCAAAATTGGCTGTTGCAGACGCAACAGCCATCAAGAAGACTAAGATCCTCCTGGAAGACTTTGGGCTGGCCTGGAGTGGAGATGAGACAGGGCTCCCATTGGCAATGGATCTTAACTTTGCCAAAACTAAACACAAGAAAAAAATAAGCGCAGTATACAAAAAAACTTTGTGAGTTTACTGAAGCCTTTTTGGGCAAAGGCTTCACCTCGTTGTTTACCTCAGGTATCTTTTCTTCTTCAAGATGAGTGCCAGTGTAGAGGACCTAGACAGGGTCCTTCTTTAGGTTGACAAGGCCCGGCTTTAACTGGACGGGAACAAGGTCCCCCCAGGTACAACTTGGTCAACCATGTAATCCAAGACGCCCTGGTCCTGGCGGGAATCTTTAGGTTTGCAGCCCCACCTGGAAATCTGCTGCTTCACTCCCACCTGACCCTACTGCCTTTCACCAGCAGGCAGGAGTATTTCAATAAGGGTGTATCCACTGTTCACGGTGTGGCAATAGAGGTTTTGCGCCACCTCCATTGCATGGTGGGTACATACTGCCAAACCTTCTATAGGCGCTCCTAATTTATTCTCTATACCAATAAAAATCTTTATACTTTAGATTAACTTTGTTATAATTAATTTTTCTAATGTTTATTTTAGCAAACAAGATTTGCAAAATAAATTCTCAGAGAAGGTCTTCATAAAAGCACAATAATATATTTTAATAAAATATAATTCTAAATTGTAACTTTTACATTTAATTTTTTAATTTGATCTATATATTTATTTGATAAGAGTAATATAAATAATTCACGTAATCAAGTATCAAGTGTTTGGGATAACCTTAGATGCCATAATAAAAATAATTATAAATTACTAACCTTCATTGATGGTCCTGATGAATGTGATTGTGGGCTTAGAAGTTTCTAAATATAAAATGGTAATTAATAAATCTTGAATAGTAAAATAGAGAATATAAAAAAGTTGGACAAACTAAGCCTTTAACTGATTGGCTGTTTGGCAAGGCAAGCAGGGATAAACAAATCAGTGTGGCCATAGAATTTGGCCACGGTCTCAGCTGGGAGGGTGTGGATCCCGGCCTGCAGCAAATTAAACAGGTCTTTGGTCCCAGTTGGGGCTCCTTGCTTGAAGACTTGCTTGAGCCACCCAAAGACTTCCTTTGTCATGATCTGAGGCGCAGCACAGAGTCACAACAGGAAATCCTAACCTTAGGATTAGATTTTTACTAAGTCTCAGTTAGAATGGCAGGGAAGGCTATGTGATTACCTTGTGGCCCTGAATGAATAATATCTGCTAGACATGGCTAGAGAGGCACTGAAGTATGTGGAGACACAAAGACAAAAATGTGAATAGAACTTAAATTTTATTGGGTAGAGAAATTGGGATTATATACTGTGTAGCTTTACCACAAAACAGTACATAGACAGTAGGATCACTTGCCACAAGCATGAGTGGGGCAAGTGAGTTGCGAAGAATCAGGAAACTGAACAATTGAATTTCCCAATTTGGAACCAGATCCATTCCAAATGGCAAAAGTGAAAGAGAGATTTGTCATTGAAATAATCCAACAAAGGCAAAATCAAAACATGGTGAATGACGGCATTCACAACACTGCCCACTCTAGATTGGCCTTAGGGGGTAATACTTGCGGAGGAACTTGGCATGAACGCAAGCAAAAGGTCAACCACTAGAGAGGAGTTTCACAGTATAATCTGACCCTTGCTTGAAGGTCACTTCCAAGGGCCCAATCCACAACAATTCTAGCTTATGAGCTTGCCCTCCTACTCTATGCTGATAGAAAAGAACATGGTCCCCAATGTTGAACTCAGGCAAGGGAGATTGTCCAGCATTGTTAGGAGAGAGCTCAAGCATCTTGGTCTTATATGCTGACGTGTAGGCAGTGGCCTGAATATCAATGATGCAGTTTACTAGATCTTCAATATAGTCATCTGGGTTTATAGCCTTATCAGAG
>QTSX02001745.1:0-63447 GCA_014839935.2 Entomophthora muscae | reverse complement strand
AGTTGTGGCTAGAGAGAGGTGCCAAAGTACTTGGAAACACAAATACAGAAATGTGAATAGAGCTTAAATTTTATTGGGAATAAGGAACTGGAATATATGTTGTTTGTTAATACCACAAAACAATACTAGGAGGGCAGGATCACTTGTCATAAGCATTAGTGGGGCAAGTGAGTTGCACAGAATCAGGAAACTGAACAATTGAATTCCCTATTTTGGAAACAGACTCATTTTGAGGAGCAAAGGCAAAAACAAGGGATCTGTCCTCAAAATAATCCAACCAAGGTGAAATCAAAATAGTGTGAATAGCAGCATCCACAACATTGACCCCTTCTAGATTGGCCTTAGGGGGTAGTACTTGCAGAGGAACTTGGCATGCACTCAGGCAAACAGACAACCACTAGAGAGGAGTTTCACAGTGTACTCTGAACCTTGTTTGAAGGTCACCTCTAGAGGCCCAACCCACAAAGTATCTAGCTTATGAGCATGTCCTCCTACACATTGCTGATATTAAAGGACATGATACCCAATGCTAAACTCAGGCAATGGAGAGTGTCAGCATTTTCAGGAGAGAACTCTAGCATCTTAGTTTTATATGCAGAGGTATAAGCAGCGGCCTGTATGTTAATTATGCGTTGACCAAGTTTTTGATATGGGGTATCAGGATCCATGGCTTTGTGAGAAGAGAGTAGGTGGCCCCCAAAAGCAAAGGAATGGTGGCCTTACACCCATAAATCATAGAAAAGGAAGAATTTCCTGTGAAACAATGCTTACTGAGGCAATAGGCAAAGAGAGAAGCAGTTAAGTATAGATCCCAGTTTGCAGCATCATAGTAAGTGAGTTTCCTCATGATAGAAACCAGAGTCATATTTGCATGCTCAACTGCCTATTGGTAAAAGAAATAGGGGGCAGAGAAAGACTGGTGAGATCCCAAGGCCTCAACAACACAGGTTATCAACTTAGCATTGAAGTTAGTCCCATTGTCAGATAACAACACCTGAGGGCAGCCATGGTAGTAGAATACATCTTTCAACAGAAAAGCGGCAGTTGTCTTGACAGTGATGTCCTTAGTAGGGTGAGCTTCTACCTACTTGCTGAAATGATCAACAGCACTTAGGATGAAACAGCATCTCAAGCGGGAGCAGGGGAGAGGCCCTAGAGCGTCAATACTGACAGTGTGAAATACTTGCAGAGGGGGGACCAGCTTGAACTCGTGCAAGGCAGCTTGAGGTTGCTGGAGCTGGCAGTTGTGGCAACTAGCAATGATGCCTGGAATCAGCAGGCAAAGTTTTTCCCAGAAATAGTTTTTCTGGAGCCAGTCATGGGTCTTGGCAATGCCTCCACGTCCAGTCTCTTTATGAACTTGGAGCACCAACAAAAGGCAAAGACTAGGCCGCACATAAGGTAGGTATTAATCTTGCACTTTTTGAAAAGCTGGTTGTTGCAAATGAGCTGTCCTTGGATAGCTTGGACAGGTCAATATGAACTTCTTCCTTCTTGCTTTCCCAGGAGAAAGTATATCCAAATAGTTCATACAGTTGATCAGCCTCAGCAGGGTGTAGAGCAAGGATGGGCATTCTGGATAGACCATCAGCGTTCTAATGTTGAATCCCGGGACAGTGTAGTACCATGAGATTGTAGCCTTGCAGGCAGAGAGCCTATCTAGCTAGTTGTCCTTATGATTTCTTAAGTTTTTCTAACTGCTTAAGAAAAGCGCGGTCAGTAATCACAGTGAAATGGGTGCCATACACATAATGACATAATTGTTTGACTGCATGTAATACAGTGGGGCATTCTTTCTCTGTGACACTATAATTCTTCTTGTGTTTGTTGAGGAAACAAGAAGTATACTCTGTAGGGTGATCCATCCTTTGT
Organism: Entomophthora muscae; assembly: GCA_014839935.2. NCBI lineage: Eukaryota > Fungi > Entomophthoromycota > Entomophthoromycetes > Entomophthorales > Entomophthoraceae > Entomophthora > Entomophthora muscae. The sequence continues at coordinate 61,575 of QTSX02001745.1, read as the reverse complement.
CATATATTTGAGCCAGGATGGCCCCAATAACTAGGTCACTAGCATCTGTATAGAGGATGAATTCCTTATCATAGTCAGGATAAACTAGGATGGGGGCCTCTTTGAGTTTTTGCTTGAGAGTTTCAAAGGCTTGTTGCTGGCTGGCGGTCCATTTGAAAGGGACATTGCGCAACAGCTGGACCAAGGGTTCACTAGTGTCAGCAAAATCAGGGATAAATTGCCTATAATATCCCATCATGCCCCAGAAAGTCTTGGACTTCCTGCAGGTTGGTGGGTGGAAGCATTTTGTCAATGGCTTTGACTTTCTTAGTCATGGGGCGGACTCCTGTCTGAGTCACCTCATGGCCCAAAAATTCAAGGCGTTCTTTGATAAAGGCACACTTAGATGGCTTTAACTTAAGTCCAGCTTCACAAATCTTTATGAACACCTCCTTGAGGTGAGCACGGTGATTAGTAAAGGTAGCGCTGAAAACTGTTATATCATCTATGTACACCAGGACACATGAAAGCTTCAAGTCACAGAGGATTGAGTCCATGGCTTGTTGGAAGGTAGCCAGGGCATTGCAGAGTTCTTGCGGCATTTGAGTGGACTCAAACAATCCTTCCAAGGCAATAAGTGCAGCCTTCTGTCTATCCTCAGAAGAGAGATCAACTTGCCAGTACCCAGATGCTAGATCCATAGCAGAGAAGAACTTAGAGCCCTCAAGGCGGCAGAGAGCATCATCAATGCGTGGTAAGGGGCAGGAATGCTTTTTGGTTAAAGAGTTCAATTGTCAGTTGTCCATCACAATACAATGACCTCCATCCTTCTTTTTTAGTATGAGAAAGGGAGTGGCCCATGGGCTTTGGGAAGGAGCAAGTAGTCCAGAGTCTAGAAGTTGTTTGAGCTCTTTAGACACTTGAGCATCTTCCACACAGCTGTGGCAATAAGGTTTAGCGCAGAAGAGGGGATCATCACCGGTATTTATCTGGTGAATGAAGCCTTTGGCTAGGCCGTAGTCAGTGCTATCTTTAGCAAATATATCCAAAAATTGATCCAGCAAATCAAACACCTCCTTCTGTTGTACAAGGAATAGTTGTGGGAAATCTTGAGAAGTGAACAAGGACAGGACTTGTGGCTTGTCTTCAGGTAAATTGAAATCCTGAAATGTGCCAAAGGGATGTAAAAATAGGACATCAGTAGCATTCAACAACTTTCCATAGTCAACAACCTGCCCTCTAGACACCTGTATGGGGAGAGCGGTTAAGTTGGCAATCAGTAATTGAACAGGGTCTTTATGAGAGACATCCAAGATTCCCAGGCATAGTTAGGGCTCATTGCGTCCTAGTGAGGGAGGAGAGTATAAATCTAGAAAAATACACTCAGGTAGCTCATATGATATTTGGGAGTCTAGGATAGCTTAAGATCCAGGGGAACAGTTACAGCAGAAGTGGCCAAGAGAGGAATCCCTTCATACGCAGGGCAAGCCATAGGAGGACACTTCATGTTGGATGAATGTGTACAGTATTCTAGGGTGAAGACACCAGTGGGATACTCTAAGGCACACATCTTGAGGCGCTTCCCTGGGCCTTTAAAAGGCTCTTCAAAGATCAGAGGGACTTCATACCCTAGGATGGAGAGATAGCTGTCCTTTAAGTTGATGATCCCATTTACTCCCTAAGGGATTGAGTAATAACTAGGTGATTGTAACTCTCATTCTCCAAGACAATGGCAGGTGCGGCCAAGAGTAATTTTCCAAACTGCATGGGAAGAGCAGAATAAGCTTCTATAGCGCGAGTTATGGATAGCCCAGCTGTGCCATACAACTGGTGGTAATTAAGGTTTGGGGCAAGTTAAAGCTTCTTGACCAGCTTCAAGGAGACAATATTAACAGGAGACCCCGTGTATAAGACAGCCTTAATTTTCACCTTTTGGATGTATATTTCAACATGAGTGGTGATGCAACCAAAGGGAGGGAGGAAAGCCAGAATGTCTTGGGATTCTGCTAGTTATTTGTCCCACTTTTCAATCATAAACCTCAAGCCTGCAAACTCCTTGTAGACATTCTGAAGGAGAAGCAAGACTGAATTTCTTTTGAAAACGGCATCAGATTCTTCAGAATATTCCACAATCACAGGAGACCTCTTAGTATGTGTGTGGTATGGACAAGAGACAATCTCCTTGGCTTCAGGCAGAGGCTTGGTAGCTTTTGTAGTTTTCCCAGAGCGTAGTTTGTAAGGGACTGCAATGGTTTTGGGAACTTCTAGAACTGAGTATCCATAGGCATTAGAATTGTCAATGTCTGAATCATATATTTCTGAGTCATTGGAAATATCATGTAATAATAGCAGAATGGGAGGAGCTTCAGTGTCAACGTGATCAGAATCTGCTACAGACGGGGGAATTAGAGAAGACTGGGAAAAATGTCAACCAAGAGCGTCTCTGACTCTAGGTTTACTGTTCTTTTCCCGCCTAATCCTTGGGATCAACACCTTCAACCCAAGGATTGGTACAGGCTTGAGAGTGGTGACCTATCTGCCTGCAATTATGGCAGCCTTATTGTCTAGGAGGGTTCTGAGAGTTCATAGTGAGGATGCGCGGGCCACAGGAAGCTGAACCAGAATTAGAGGCAGCTCAATTCTCTCAAACAACTGCTCCAGAATGAGTAAGGTGTATATCCTGCAATAGTGTCTTTATGCTCTTCATAGATGAAAGCATGGTGTTGTGAGCTTTAAAATGGAGGCACAGAAGTTGATTAACTTTGAGAGCTTGAGCACAAGTCATGTAAGCTTTGTGTGCCGTCAATTGTCTGCTTGTTATCAGTTGCTGTCCTTCCATATAGAATATGTCCAAAAATTCAGCTAGGGTCTCCTTAGGTTTGAAGGCAATTTGCATGAAGGCATCTTTCTTCACCTCCAAACTAAGGTCACCACCAAATTTGTCAATCAGAAGCTGCTTCATATCCTCCCAGGTCTCAATGGTGGGCAACTTGAGCACTACTACCTCCTGACAGGTTGGGTGTAGGAAGGTTAGAATGTGTTCCTTCTTAACCCCATAAGAGGCCCTTTGCATAGCTGTTTTGTAGATGGTCAGGAAGGCCCCAATGGTGGATTTTTTAGGATCAAAGACTTTTCTAAAGGTAGGTTTGAAGTGAGCTTTGGGAGTAGGGCCACAATTGTTACTATCTAGTATATTTATGGGGGGAAGAATTCAGCTTCTGATTCCAAAGGGGGTTATTGTGCCCACAGCTGGCAGAAACTTTCTTCAAGAGTAGTCAAATTCTCAGAGGTGCAGGCACCCACATTGTTGGCCTGATCAACTGTTGTTTGGTAACATCTAACCATTGACCATGATAGGTCACCACAGTTGAAAGCTCAGCCAAACAAGAGGTCAAAAAAGGTCCCACTGAGAGAAAGGGGGAGAACCTGTCATTTACAGAGTTGATTATCTCACTCATTTCTTGAATATCCTTATCAAGGCTGAGGTGATTTTGCTTCATGTGGTCTACTTCATTGGATAGGGCAATCAACTGCCTAGCACATTGAATTTTTGGGTTTCTGGGTAGCATTCATCTTCATCAGTCAACCCAACTGAGGTAGTGACAGCTGTCACAGTATTGAAAAGAACAGCAACTTCTTGATTGAGGGTAGCAACTTGTGAATTCAATGCAATTACTTGAGGATCTGGGTGTGGAGGGTATGTGGGGTGTCCTTGACTAAAAGTGGACGCACATAGCTCTCAAATAGCAACTCATAACTTCTGTTCCCTGCCCATCATATCATCAGATGGGGGAGAAGAAGGAACATCTAGTTTAGGCACAGACAACTTGTTCACTTGGGCTTTAACCTTGGCAATGGAGGCAGCTTCAATAGCTCTTTTGATCAAAACCTTCTTGTAGATTGTGAAGACCTCTAACAGCAAGCTCTTGTAGCTGTTACAATTTATCAAAGAATTAGGTGCTAAACACATTAAGCTGCTCCATAATTTTTTTGAAATTAGAGAGGTAAGCATTCAGGGTGGAGTCTAATTGAGTTTGCCAAGGATGTTGTAGCTGATGAAGTTCATGTAGAATTTCTCTGATGTACTTGGGGATAGGCATGAGCTTTTGCTCTATGGAAGCAACCAAGCAAGCCTGAGAGGTAATGGTGCCACGTTAATTATCAGATACCAAAGAGAAAAGAGAATAAATCCAGTGATGGTAAGCAGCAAAATTATCCCAATGATTAGTTATAGTGGCTTGAAGAGACAAAATCTCTTGGATGTGAAGCCCCAACACCATTTGGTGATGAGCTAAGGCTGGCTGTACAAAGGATGGCAGTAAATGCTCAGCATAGCCAGCCACTGAGAGGAGATTTTGCAGGAATTGCAGGGCAACAATTAACTTGTAGTATTCTGATTGATTAAACTTCAATTGAAGGCGGGAGATGGCCTCATCACGGGCTATTACAAGGGCTATTGCCATGACTTGTTCTAACTTGGGGGTACCCATAGGGTAAGCTATTAGACATAAACCATTCCCTAGGTTCAAGATAGTGGGGATAATAGGCGGGTCCAAGATGTCCTCTTCAATAGGAGGACTGGTAATTTCAGAAAAAGACAGCTCTTGTATTGGAGGAGGCAATGGTCCTGAAAACGTAGTGGAAAAAGGGATAACCAAGGGGCTTACAGCACTTGTAGTGAGCATCATGTTTGTTATGTTCTGAGGCGCAGCACAGACACACAACAAGAAATCCTAACCTTAGGATTGTATTTGTACTAAGTCTTGGTTAGATACAGGGAAGGTTATGTGATTACCTTGTGGCCCTAAATGAATAATATCTGCTAGACTTGGCTAGAGAGGCGCCAAAATACATGGAGACACAGAGAAAAAAATGTGAATATAACTTAAATTTTATTGGGTATAAAAATTGGGATTATATACTGTGTAGCTTTACCACAAAACAATACTAGGCCAGTAAAATCACTTGCCACAAGAATGAGTGGGGCAAGTGAGTTGCTGCAGAATCAGGAAACAAAACTATTTAATTCCCCATTTTAGAAATAGAGTCATTTTTAGAAGCAAAGGCAAAAGCAAGGGATTCATCCTCAAATAAACCCAAAAAAGGCAAAATAAAAAGGGTGTGAATAGTGATATTCACAACATAGCGCTTGACTCTTTACCAGGATCAAGCCATCTCCCTTCATCATCCAACCAGGTGATCAACACAATCATGTTCCTCTTATAATAATTCAGTGCAACTATATAATTCCTATCTCCAAATAAAGATATTTTCTAGTCCCCAAATATTTTCCCCCTTGTAACTCTGCTAAAACAGCACAGTTACAAAAATCATTCCTGTGGCCAAAAGACTTGCTGTAACAAGTCAGAATGTCTGGGAGACCAAATAAATGAACTTTGGAATGACAAATGCACCTGCAAAATTTATCACTATGATAAGCCAAGAACTTAAAAGCCTTTCCAATACATTATTTTATTTTTTTAAAATCATAATGTTCTCTAAAAAACTAAGAAAAACACCTAACACATCTTCTGCAAGACACTTGATCAACTTGTGAAGCACAAACTTTACGCCAAGCCTAGTAAGTACCAATTTGTGGAAAAAGAACTCTTATTCTTGGGCCAAATTATCTCAGATAGTGGCATCAAAGCAGATCCAGAAAAAATCAATGCCATAAATAAAATGAAACAATCCACATCTGGGAAACAAGTAAAATTCTTTCTTGGAATGATAGCTTACCCAAGGAAAAACATCAAGAACTGTGGAAAACAAACTGCACCCATCAATTTTTTAACCAAAGAGAACCCCAAAAAGAAATTCATATGGTCTCTGTAATGTGAAAAGAATTTAAAAAAGCTAAAATAAGCCCTTATTGAGGCGCTAATAATGCAATACACAGACAACAATGGGTACTACAAGCTAGAGTCAAGAACTAGTTACACTGCCATTGGCGCTTTATTACGCATCCACCAGCTGAGGCAAAAGGACTTCCTATCAGTATGATACCAAAAATGAAAGTTAAGAAACACTGATATAATATGCCCAATAAAAATAATTGCTCACAATAAACCACGCTTTCAAGAAATGAAGATGTTAACTATAAGGACACCTAAACATCCACATACCAAGATACCATAAACCATCAATATATTTCAAAACAAAAATTGCCCTTGTACAGCACCAAGTAAAATAGATGCCCCTACTTGAACAGCTTAACCTGGAAATCCAATATAAAAGGGGTCTGAGCTTTTCTTAGCTGATTCTCTCTATAGACTTTTTCAGCCTAGAGAGGATCATCCCAACCACCTTGATCCAGACTGGCTCAACTTATACACCACAGACTATAAGACCAAAAGCAAAGACCCTTCAACCCATCAACTAACCTGTGTCACATTAATAAAAACAAAAAATACTTCTCTGTTTCTAATGGAACAGTATACTGCATTTTCAAAGACAAACACATTCATATATACCCTTAGCACAAAGAGTAGATAAAATTCTCAGATACAAAATGTTACATAGGCCACACCAAGGCCCCAACTTATACCTCACATTGAAGTAAATAGTAAGGTAGCCAGAACTAACAGAGAACATCACAGACGTGCTAAAAAAGTGCATGATATGTGAAAAATACTCCAGAATAAAAACACCATAAAAACAGCAATACCAATACCTGACCCTGAACCATTCAAAGTTTAGGGCTTGGGTAGAATGGGGCTGTTCCCAGAAGATAAAACAGGACAACCTTTCTTAATTGTGGCAATTGACTTTGAAGATTGCTGGATAAGCTTCTTGGCAACCAAAGGTCTTAAATAGAAATTAGCCAACTGCATCATCAACAAGGTAAATGTAGCTAAATATGAGACCCTGGACTACATCATCACTTATGGAGCCAAGTAAATATCAGGACATCAAGTGCACACCAACCTAGAAGCCAAAAAAAAACTAAACAATCCACAACCTAATTGTACAGGCCACAAGCCAACAGTAGAGATGAACACCTAAATGGTAGTCTGATAAGGACACTTGAGAAAAAAGGGATGTAAAACTAAAAGACACATGGTCACTATGCCTGAAAACTGCATTGCTATTATATCAAGTGTGCATCAACTAGGGGACTAACTAATCACCATCTTAACTAATCTAGGGATACAGACAAGAGATAGTCACCTGTAACAAACAATCATACCTAGGATCCTCCAGGAATCTGCTTACAGTAAAACAAGCTCTGGCGCTGCAGCACATACATCTCAAAGCCAAAATAGCTGAAAGCAAGAGACTCAAGTCACAGAAAATGATCTCTGACAAGGAACCACTACTACTCAATACCGCTGTATGGGTCCTAGAAGGAAAATGAAAGAAACTGGACTTGGTATACTATGGCCAAGGAAGAATCATTTAATAAGGACCAGAAAGAGGCACATATCTATCCAAATTTCAAGGAGCCAATGAACCGCTCACAAATAAACACAATCAATCAGCCTCCCCCTCAGCAAGAGAAACACTCAAGATGGCCAGTAGCCACTGCAGACCAAATCCAGTAACACCAGGCCACCACCATAAAGAACATACCTCCACCCAATGTACCCATATCATTCCTTAAGGAGGAGAGTGTCTAGGGTCCAAATGCTGGGAAAGCTCAGCTACCACCAACCTACCTCCACATCCAATACCTCAGCCAATTTGGTACCAAAGCAATCTATCCAAAATTTCCTGGTTTGGTATCAAAAAGGCTCACACCCAAATTGTCCAGGTATCCGCTTATTCTGATCCAAGTCATTCCACCCAGTGCCAGCCACTGATCCCAGCTAGGGATCTGCATAATACCCAAGATATGGAAGTCTAAATCATTGTCCCATAAATACATTCCCCCCTAAACTATTATTTGAAGCCTCCCTAAATATCACCTCCTTGCCACTCCTTTGCCAGAATGTTCAATCTTCACCTAGGTTTCTCTTTAGGAGAATTGGTTGGCTTTCAGGCGGTTATTATACAGCCTATGGGAAGATTTTACCAACATAGTGATGGTGGAATTAGACTTCCTTAAGTTATGAGTGTCCATGGTGTCGGGTTTATACTTCTGGGAAGTATAATAAACAAAATAAAGGGGAAAATTAAGAAGAGAATGGTACTTTATTGGATATGAATATAGAATATTATATAGTATCATGACAAGCCACATGCTGTCCATGTACGTCATGGAGGTCATGGGGCTTATCTGAGTAATGTTCCTCTTGAGTCACAAGGCTTAATCAAGTTGTGTTCCATTTAGGACTTGGATTGAGTGATCCCTGTCATAGATGGCTAACTGATATTGGTGCCACCAGTTTATTGACTGGGCAGTGAACCACTCGGTGAGCCGCTCGGTGATTTACTTGGGGCGTTAATTCCCTGAGAGGGAGTAATCAAAGATGTTGCAACAATGGTAAGCGTGATGAGAACTCCATACTTGGAGTCTGGGATCACCTCACATTTGGTGGTAAGCAATATTTCTGGGGGGATTCTGCTAGAATAACCAGCTTAGACGCTTGGCAATAAATTCAGCTGACCTTTTTTGAGCACCTTATGCCCCTTCAGAGTTCAATACTACTGCTGTTCATTTTTTTGTCTTCCCCTTCACCATCGCTCATATAAAGCTTATATATGGTATTCAGATCATACTTCATGCTCTCTATTATACTGGCAGGGATAACATCTTGGCAGTATACAGCGTTTTACACCAAGGAAACTCTCTCAATGATGGTGCTGCTCACTGTTCTGATGGTGGAGACTTTGGTTATTGTCAGGATACCAGGAGAACTGCAATGCTCCTGCAGGTGAGGAAGTAGTTGAGGCAAGTACTAGCATGGCCCACCAGATGATGGGTCCTAATTTTATCAGGTAGGAAAGGGCCTTCCCAGCCACAGCCCAGGTCCTGACTTCTGGCAAGACAGAATCAATCAATCCTGTGAGTGCCAGGTATAGCACTCCCAGGAATTGACTACTCTGGCCAGCAGCATCAGAAGTGGGTGGAGTTGAGATGGTTGTTTTGGGTGTTGGGGGTGGTTTCATTGGGATCAAGTAGGCGGCAGTGTGGGGTTCCTGCCTACCAGTCCCCAAAGTGTGCTCTGGGTCATATTCAGGGACCAGCTGGAAGGGGTTGTCTTTCTCTAGTAAGGGAAAATGCATCTCAGAAATATGTATAGGGGTTGAAATGGGCTTTTATTCACTCTCAGAAGGAAGATTTCCTTAGAAACCTTCTGGTATATGGCCCAGGGAGTCAGGGAAACAATATGAATCTGCCAATACTTGGAGTCCTCTAACAATATCTTGGACTCCTTGTACTTGGTCTTGGACTTCTTCTCCTTAGATTTGGACTTCTGTGCCTTATAATTAGACTCCTGCGCCAGGCTTAGGATCCAGCTCCTTATTTCAAGCTCCTGCGCCTTATCTCAAGCTCCTGCTCTTTTATCTTGGGCTTCAGCTCTCTGTATAGCTCTAGTGGCCTTGATATTCCACTTGTATTAGTCCAACCAAGCTCCTGCTGGCAATCAAAAGGCTTCCAAAAACCTTTCAGTAGAAACTTAAAAGACCCAGAAAGACCCTGTAACTTTCCAGCTAGCTTCCTTCTTATAGTGTCCTTTTCCCAACAGTTCCGCCTTCAAAATGGCTTCCTTCAAAAGCTTAAACCATTGCCGCTCACTTTTTTCTATAATAGCTTAAGCTTACATACTTACTTTCCCAAAGCTTAAAGTATTAATTCTCTGTTTTCTTGCTTATACTTTAAGCTTTTGGCTTCCAACCAATCATATTCATCAGAAAGACCTTCCAGAACTCAACCAATGAATGCAGAGCACAAAAATAGACCATTACTGAAGTTCCACTGGGATCCAAATAGGAAATCAATTCCACTGATCAAACCGCTCAAATTGACAACTCTTTGTGCACCAAAGCATTAACCAGTCCATTATTCTGGCACCCTTCCACTCAATCAGCTTCTAATAAATCTACAGTTCAAAAACTGTAACTTATTTATTCTTTTCCTCTCCTTTTACATGATAATTAATTACATCTTTATATCATATCTTTTGGCAGCATTAATTAATTCTTTTAATGCTTCTTTCTTATAAACATCTACACTTCCAAGAGTCCAAAACAAACATCCAAGCTCATGTATCCACTTCTGCCATTCCTTCTTAGCCAAATTTTAGTTCCTCAGCTAGTCCTTCACTATGATCTTCTGGTCCTTCAGCCAGTTCTTTTCTATTAATCATCTAGTTCATCAAATAATCCTGCATCATGATCAGCTACTCCTTCAGCTCATCCTCACACTGAACCATATTGGTCCATTCCATTCAATGTGAATTAACAGTTCATCAACTAGCCTTCACTGTGACCAAACAGTCCCTCTTGCTAGTTTTCTCTTCCAATTCTGTGAACCACCTTGGTTCTTTATCTCAGCCCCCATTACCAGAACTCGTAGACCCAGGCATGAGTCTAAATTGAACTGGCGTTTGACTGGGCCCTTGCAAGTGGCAATCCACTTAGGCCATTCAACCATAAATCTATGTCTATGTGTTGTCTTTACTCACCCAGGTGATGAAGTCTGAGCTTTCAGTTGCAGAGTAATCAGCTCTACTTCCCAGAGGCCTGATCACACCAAGTTCTGCAGCTTGCTTCCCCAAGCAAGCCACCTTGGTCACACCTCTGAGCATGCCTATACCCTCCAATGCTCACTTTGGGTTTCCCCAAAGCTCCCATAGGGGCATAAACAAGGACACCCTGCCAGTTTGTTAGGCAGGGTGCTTGCTCACAGACCTCCTGTAAGTGTATCAGGGTACGTAGAGCCCTCAGAGCTCCTCCCCTCCCTGGCCGCCTGCGTTACCCGCCAGGGGTCTGAAACCTTCTCCACCTCAAACAGACAAAGTTCCCTGCTAGCTATCTCATTCTTCACCCTTTTGCAGCCACAGTTCCCTGCTAGGTAGAGAACTCTAGCCCACATCAGCCAATATCTTCTGCCGGGTGGGGACAACATTTGCCTCTAGTAGTCCTTTGTTACTTACTATCCAGGCCTTACCTTCCTAGTAGCCATTATTGCCTACTAGGCCTCTACCTGCAACAAACCACCAAAATTTTACTTGGCCAATATTAGCCCTTCCTGAAAACCACCAAACATGGGGACTGTCACAGGCAGAGTTATTGTATTTCCTGTTGAAGATCAAAGGGTATATAGTGATTTTTCTGGTGTCACAGACAATTTGGTATGGTTCCTTGGGAGCGTCTGGGCAGGTGTACCACTGCAAATCTCCCAAGGTCCAGGGGTTTTGATCAGGGTTGTGGGGATACTCAGTAAAGTTGTTGTGTCCAGCTCCTGGGGACAACATCCAGGAGGACACAGCGGGAAATCTTTATAACAAAATATTTGAGGTTCAAAGCTAGCCTTGGGTTAGCCTACAGGGAAAAATTAAGGGCACATACCTTAATTTCCTGTAATAAAAGATGTGAAATTCCTTTTGTCAAAAAGGAAAGGAAAAGATTGAAGAATATTAAAGCCAACACAAACGTGGATAAACTTGTCTTTATTAGGAGAAAAAATTCTACTTAAATAGTAGACAAGGCTCAATGATCACTCATTGGGTAGACAGAGTGGCAGAGGGGTTCACACTGGGATGAGGTCATACCAGGATGAGTCAAGGGCAGGTATGATATTCCGGAATGGGTGAATATTGAACCAGACCTATTTGCAGAAGGTGATGAATTCCCAAAATTGAAAGCAAAACCAACCAAATCTTTGCACATATCATTATTTGAAGGCCATATCAAAATAGCATTAATGACACAATTTCTGACAGAACTGCACAGGGCCAAAGGGTGCATCAGGAGGGAAATAGTAAGCAAAAGCTTCAGTTTTGTCAGCTGATGCTTGGCTATCAATCCCTGAAGATGGGTACTGGTGCTTTAGTGATTGCAGATGGAAGAGTATAAAAATATGTAAGGGATCAGATAGGTGAACCAAAGGTTGATAACAACTTTATTTGGTAAGGATGACAATACAGAACTTTCTCTGGTGCTTCTGGCTTATATACTTACTCACATACATGTGCCTCTGGTCATTCTTCTGGTGCTATCTGTGTGGCAAGGTTTGGCATCTCAGGCTCTGCTGGTTGGTTGGCTGCTTCATAATTATTTTTGGGATCTTCAGGAACAGTTGTTTGGCTTGTTGGTGGACTATATTTGCCTGGATGGTCATTAGTGCTGGCAGGTTTGGCTGCAGGTGTCATGGGGTTTTTCCCAATTTGTTTTCCATTCTGGGCCTGTCTTGACAGGAAATCCTGGGGGAAAAGAACTTGGTTAAAAATAGGGTTCCCAATTGGGAACTCCAAATTACCAAGTAGAGGGTGGGCTTGAACTGGGAGCACTGGGCAACTAAAATTAGCCTGCCCAGGCCCAGCCAAACCCACCAAGGCTTGGACGTAGCTTTTGGGGCCCAGAATGGCACACAGCTGTTGCCAGGGCGGGAATAATTCCCACACCTGGATTTTTGCTTTTTGAAGCAAATCCAGGTGAGGGCAGATCCCCACTACCTGCTCTTCCCAACTGGCGGTATGGCACGGGTTTGATTCCAGCCTGGGGCTTCAAAGCTGTTACATCTGTCACAGTTATATTCCTGGATAGCTTTGGGACTCTTAGGTCAATGCTACCTGTTCTCCCAGTATGGGTGCCCTGTGTTTCTTGCCATGTCTGTGTGGCTTGTGGTCTACTCCCAGACTCAGAGATACTCCCACCTTCCACTGCATGGGCTACAACCACTCTGCTCTTTGACCCATGAGAGTGGTCACATCCATAGTATACTCCTTTGGCTCCTTGAATCTAAGTGTGATGAGCCCATTCTGGTAGAAAATAAAAATTAGTTTAGATCACTTTGACTATATAGTTTATTCAATGCAGGTTTTCTTTTTCCACGTATGATAGCATAAAAGTCTGTACTTACTACCATCTATCCCAAATTAGTTTTTGATCGTATATTTTTTGGTTGTGAATAGTACTTTTGACTGTATATTTTGATGTATTTGATTCAATTGATAATTTTTCAAAAGAAGATACCCAGAATATTACATTCCCATTTTATGCTCTAGGTTTTATATCCTAATTAGGTTGAACAGGTAAAATTATTATAGATCTATTGATTTTCTTTTTGTATATGATGTTTTTGTTGTCTGTTTTGGTTGGTATGAGGGTTTCTTGTTGGATCAGGGATTCCACTTTAGTATTAGAGCTCATTGTGTTCTTGAAAACATTAGTAAACAAGGTAGCTCTGTAGAGTGGTTAGAAACGGTTTTTTGTATGATTGGGCATGTTTAGGGCTGCTTCGGCTAAGCTCTGGGCAACTGCAGCCAGTCTGTGGCTCTGGGTCACCCGCATCAAAAATTTATTTTATAATGTTTAACTATACTAGATACTATTTTAGCTATAGTAACCAATAGCCAGAAGCCAGCCAGGGCTAAGCTGGAGCATCCCTAGGCATGTTGTTGGTATTTTAAAATAAATCTGATTTTGGTGCGCATCTTTTGTGCTCCTGGACAATTTTGTCATTGGCGTCCATTTTCTGTGGAATGGGCTCTTACCTCTTTCAAAAAGATTGGGTTTCTGTTTGGGCTGAAGTGATTCTGGTTTAATCTGGAACATTTTTGTTTATCTCAACAGGTTTTAAAGCTACTGTAGGGCTGTGTCAGGCAAAAAACAGGACAATCACAGCAAATGCCTTAATTGTCCCGTCCTCCCTTCCACAGTTAAGTATTCCAGATTCCCCTATGCTGGTGAATGTGAAATTTCACAAAAAAAGAAGGTCACAGATGGCTTTCTGTTTTCCGGAATCTTTAATAAATATATATAATTTAATAATAAATTTTTTGATATGATTTATTATTAATTGATTTTTTAATTTAAATTTTAAAAAGAAAAGCAAAAATATATAATTTTGTTTAAAAAATAAATACAGCAAAAACACACTCTTCTGTGGGTGTGCTGGGAAACAATTTCAAGAGAATCTTTGTTGAGAAGATTCTTTTGAAATTGTTTCCGGATCTTAGACAGGTGCTCCTTTTTAGAAAAGGAGCCACCCATCTAAGATCCAACACAGCCCTAAGCTACTGTATTGATACACCTGCTTCAGGGATTTCTTGGTGATCATGAGTAAAGAATATGGCTTGAAAAGGGAGTGGATTTATGTAGGCTTGGTACAACTGCTTACATAGTTTTTAAACTCCTGTTCATATATGTTATATTTGGTTTGTTGATGGTGTGGATTTTGAGGTGTTTAACACTTTGTATATTTTTTGGTGATCAGTTTTAGCAATTGGTTTCCATTACTTGGCAATGGATAGTGCGGTCCCAAGTTCAAACCATGTAGGCTGAAGGTTCCTTCCCGTCTGAAAGGTATTGGGTCATGGCCGTTGAGGGAAATTGATTACTTTTGCATGGGTATGAAACATGCCAAGGTAAACCCATCACTTGTTTAATTGATTGGCATTGAGGATGGTTAATTGGGCTTGGATCACTTTAGAACCAATAACTGCTTGATTGATTTTATATTCAGTTTGGTTATGTTCCACTTTTCATAACGATGTATAAATTCTAGATAAAAATCGGTTTTTGAATAAGGAAACTAACATATGAGTCCTGACGAGGAGCATGAAGCGATGGAAAAAGCTGGCAGATAGATTCGAATGATGTAATGAAGGAAGAGCATGTCGAATGAGCTGTAGACTAGAGAATATGATGGATCCTGAGCATTTGGTGTCTGGTTTGATTGGGACTATTGGAATTGTATTAGAGTTATGCAAGGCGGTCATAAATTAAGTGTATCTGCACGAACTCCGCTTCGTCCAAACATAACTGTGATTGGGTACATCGTCAGGAATAGATTTTGTTCGAGCAAAAGATGCAATATAAGTTAATGTTGAGGAAACATCCATTGGGTTCAAGTAACTGTAGTAATGAAGTTTCTGTGGCTTGGTATCGGTTTGGCTGTGAATGGACACAGCAACATGTTGACGCCTACGCCAAGGGGCAATGTACGGTGGTCAGGCTACTGCTCGAGAGGCAAGGGATGTAACACTGCGTGTGACTCACCCAAGGCCAAGTCGCCCTTCAACAGCATTTTCTCCCCAAAGAAAATCGTGAAGCGGGGGCAAAATATTCGGGTAGAGTGGCTACGGCAGAACCACCCTGGGGGATTTGTTCGCCTTGCCATGGTGCCGTTTGGCCGGTCTGACAACAGAACTTTGTTCGACAGAAGCGTCGTCAAGTACGTGTGCTACGAGACCAACTGCCGCGAAGACAAGCACGTCCCTCTTCTGGGAAAAAATAATGGCCCAGGGTACCAGAAATGTTCAACAACGATCAAAGTCCCCAGAAACCTTCGAAACGGAGCGGTAACCCTGCAGTGGACTTGGTTTGGGGGTGGCGTTTACTATGCTAACCGGCGTGCAGCATTTGCCAACTACGTCTCGTGTTCGGATATGGTTGTGAAGGGGGGTAGATTCTCCCGCTCCCGCCCCAGACCCAGCTTCAAGGGAGGCGACGCTGCCACCCGCAACAAGGGACAGTGTCGGTACTGGGCAACAAACTCTGTGTTTGGATGTCCGCATGGAGCCGAGAAGAAGAATAGCAAATGCGGCATTAGCCATCCCAGATATGGGCCTCCTAAAGAGTGGCTTAGACAGCAGGGCAAAAGGCGCCGCCATAAGTCCTGAACAAGCATATCATTAAATAGTTATCAATATTGTATCAAAAGATTTTCAGCAAGCTTATTTTTAATACCAAGGCTTAAGTTGGTTTCCTGGCTTAGTTTACGATATACTTCACTCAAAAACCTCATATCTGTATGTCCCACAATCAATACTCTAATATTAACCCTTTTTGTCGACACGCCATTTGAATTAATAGCTGATGAATTACTAAATTAGTTAACTGCGTGATCATAGCTTGATTCAAAAAGGAACAATTGCTTTAGTATTTATATCAACGCTAAGCTGTTCCCCATTAAGCACATCAATTTCTTACAAGTCTACTTGGACTAAAATATCAATCCACACTACCAACCAGTTTAATTTCTTACATATCACCCTAACCGTACTCCATAAACTGCATCAAGTTTTCCAAAAAAAGCCAACATCCCTCACACACCTTTGAAGAGCTTTAGCGATGCAGATGCGGTGAATTCACGCACCAATTGTTAAACCAAAAGTTATATAGCATTCTCCAAATTTGAAAGTAGCTTTCCCAAGAGGAGAGGCTGGTGTAGAAGCTTACCAGGCAACAGCACCCATGTCGACACTTTTAATGTTGACACTATAGTAAAGTGACGACCTGGTTTTACTTAATGTCGTTTCCTGGATGTCGACACTTTTTTAATTAACAAAACACTTTACCCTGAACATTTTTAATATAAAAAATTATTTTAAATACTTTTTTATACTAAAATGACCCCAGAGAGTTCAAAACTGCAAAAAAATTACCACAAGTAATAAGAATATGGAGATTTAAGCAACTATTTTTCAGTTTAACATGTAAATTACACTCTTTAATATAAAATTATTTTTATTCCCATAAAAATTAAAATTCCAATGAACCAAAAATAAAGATATTTTATATATCATAATAACTACAAAATATAAGAAAATTCTAATTTTAATTTATTATACTTTATATAAGCATAACCAAAAATATCTCATACCTTAAAGATAAATTAACAAAATATAAGATATTTCTTACTAAACCACATTAAAACTGTATCTGAAACTTACCATTTATACCTAAAAAAATTAATACACTATAAATAAATTAAAAATTTAAAAGTAAAAAATATACAGGCAAAGTAAGGTTTATTAAGCTAATTAAAGCCACCAGCAAGAGCAGTGGCAACGTCCTCAAGGTACTTCTTAATCTCCGCCACCTTGTACTTTTTCTTTATCACCTTCTGAACGTCCTCCTGGTAGTCCTGCTCCTTGGACTTTTGCTTCTTGGGGGCCACCCAGTTGGCCAGGTCACAAAATTTAGAGACAGTCCAGGCCTGCTCCTCCTGCAGCTTCTGGAAGAACTTGTTATATTTGGGGTTGGACCCAAACTTCACCTTCAGGTGCTTGTGCTAAACCTCAAGGCTAGAGGTGGTCTTCATCTCCCCCCTTGAGGCAGGCACCCTGGCAGTTCCAAGGGACAGTGGCCCCGCTCTTACCTCTCTGGGCAGTCACCTTCTTGCCCACCCATTGGTGCTTGAAGTAATCCAAGTAACTTTTGAAGATGGTGGATTGCTTCTAGATGTACGCCTCCTCCAGGAGAGCCTCAAAGCCAGTCCCAGTATGCTCTGGGCGCACAAAAGTCAAAGCAGCAAACTGAGTCAAGGCAAAGCGGCACTTCCCCTTACCATCGTTAAGATACTTCTCAAAAAGGTCCTTCTCACTCTTGAGAGTCTTGATGAGGGCCTGCCTAAAATGGAAGAAGCAGCCCTGGACTTCTCCACTGAAGGTGGCCTCAAAGGCTCTGAACTGAGCTTGCTCAAAGTCCATTATGATAACCTTTGGCCCAAGTGAGCGTACATGAGCTAGCTGCTCAGCAGCTAGGGTCAACTCATCATTCTCAGCAGAGGAGGGATTTGCCCTTGTGGTGTGAGTGGGAGGGGGGAGCTGGTTGGTGGGAAGGGAGCTCAAAGCATCCCAGACAATCTTGAAGGCTCTGGTGTAGACTTCAGTCTTGTCACCAGGAAGGAGAAAGAAGACAAGGGGGATAACCTGGTCATTGAACTGCCCATGCAGGACCCAAAGCTGCTTGAAGAGAGAGGGGCAAGTAGCAAATGTGCCGTCTCACAGCCAGGTGGTAGCAGTGTTGAGCTGCTCCAGGTTTTGGGTTATGGCGTAGGCTATAATTCTATCCTCCACTTCCTGACCATTGTCATGGAGCAGGAACATCTCATCATCCTCCATCTTCTTGAGGGAATCTGTGAGGACCAGGTCTTCAATTTTAGTGGCGCTCTTTGTCAAGAATGACAATTTGGATGCTCCTAAATCTCAAAATATGGAACCAGAGTTTAACCCTGGACAAAACCCTTCATGGACTGCCAGACTCATGGACTGGGAACCAAATAACCCACTACTGATTGATAAAGTTGTTACCAGCCCGTCAGGACCCAAACCCTTAGCCATCCTGCAGGATTCTGCAAGCAAACTGCCAGTGCAAGATGCCGAGAATTTCCCTGAGGTGCCAACGCCTGACACCAGCGGTTTGCTCAGTGAAATAAAAAATTTCTCCATGAGAGTTATTCCAAACTCCCCCAAAGTCCTGGGGGAGGCACTAACCTGAAGAGGCACCCAATACCCAAATCAACAAACAGAAGGATTCAAAGTCTTCTTGTCAGGGACCCACTCTCGGGCAGCCGGCCCACTGGTTTTGGAGGTAACTTGGGCGGGTTTTTTGCGGGCAGGGCCCACCACAAGAGAGGGGCTAACTTTAAGAGGTAAGAAGCAGACTTTCCTAACCAAGACCACAGGCCAACAGCTGGTACAATGGTGTCCACCACCCCAGTGAGGGTGATGTACACTATACCAAAAAGCTTGCTGGTATGATTGGTTGGCAGGTCAGGGGAAGAGGCTGGCATCAGTTTTTGTGTTACAGGTGGTTCCATATAAACGTTGTAGGCCGGGAGGTAGTTGAATTTTCCTCTAAATAACTTGGGGGTATAGAATATCCACGGGCCTTGGCGGTTGTATCTGACAGCGGATTGGATGCGGGCTAATGGGTCAAGTTTGATGATTTTCTCTGGTGTGTAATCCTTATATTTGGGCTTTAATGGGTAATCAGTAAAATGAACAGGCCCAAAGGGAGCACCAGGTGGACAGAAAACTGCAGGCGGAGGGGCAGGAGGGCCAGGGGATCTTGAACTTAACTTAAAGATGGTAAATACAAAATAAGGTAATAGCTGCATGAGCCAAAGTAACATAACCTTTATTCAAAGATTGCAATAAGTTTGGAGCGCGGGGTCCTTTGGTCTATATAGCACCCCACCTCCAAACTTAACATTTTCCATGGGTTCATCAGGGTGTTGGGGAAAACTGGGTCGGGGGAATTGGGTACTTGGGTCTGAAAGCAGCAAAATGGCGCTCGGCCCGGGAGTTCTTTCATTGGTCAAAAATCTTGATTTGGCTACCTTATTGTCTTGCTTTAGCGTCGTGGTCATGGGGCTGGGCCGCAGGCCCGTGCCTCTTTCCTGGGTAGGCTCTTGATTGGTTGCTTGAGAGGACTTCAAACTCATGAAGCTTACATATGCGCCATCTCTGCCTTCATTAGGCAATTTGAGAGGCTCCTCTTTGGGCGCCACTATGGTTGGGCTGGTGTCGGTATTCTGGCTTTGGGAATTCACAGGAGCCTCAGCTTGCAGGGGTTTGATCCCCAAAAAACACGGGTGGGCGGCCCAATGGTCCATAGGCCTGGCAGCCCAGGGGAATCCAGGTTCCAGGTTTGAATCCCGCTCCCGGGCCTGGGTTTCCAGAGGGGAAGAATTGTCAATCTTGACACTTCTCATCCCAAAGCAGCCAGTGGCAAACCTCTAGTGCCAATTGCCATACTGCCATATGAGACCCCCAATGCCAACCTGCCCAAGCCCAGAAAACCTGGCCAGGAACCAAAGCCTGGCAGTGTGGTATAAATACCTGCCAGGCCGAGATCAACCCCCATCATCATTTTAAAATAAAGGTTATGAGATATTAGTTTCCCCAATTATTGCCGTATTTTATTCTTATCATCTTCCAGTTAACTCAAAGATCATCTGGCCCCCCTGCCAGCCTGCCAGCTATGTACCGCCTGTCAGGTGCTCCCTTTGGTTCTATCCATTTCACAGAGTACCTCTTAAAGCCTGAGTAAAAGGACTACACCTCTAACAACATACTAGCCCGGAATCCCTTGGCCAGAACTACAGAGTTAACCAGATACAACTGAGAAGGCCCTTGGTACGTTACCAAACCCCGCCTGTTTAGAGATAAATACAACTTCCTTCCTGCCTAACAAATGGACACGGAGCCACCTGTCACCTCCAAACCAATGCCTGCCTCCGCCGCCGAGCTCCCACTGGACCATACCAACAAGCTTTTTGGAACTTTATATATTACTCTCACAGGATTAATAGATACTATTGTCCCCGCCGCCAGTCTGTGGTTGTGGGTGGGCAAGTCAATGTCCTACCTCATTAAGTTAGCACCAATCCTTTGGTGGGCCCTGCCCACCCAGTCCACAACCCTCCAGTTCCCAAATGCTAGCAAGCCAGCCAATCAGGGTTGATTCCCTGACACTCTTAGCCAGGGGATTGGAGGCTTCATACCTATCACTTACAAACTTGACCAACTGATTATGGGTTAGCACCCTCTTTGTAAGGTCTCATGGTTTGGGGAAGATGATTATAAACTAAAGCTTTTAAGCCAGTGATATTTAAATTAGTCAAATACAAAAAGGTGGGCAAGGTCTGCAATAGCAACTGAACCAAGGCTCCTAAGAGCTTATACAAGGTAAAATAAGGACTAAGACAATTTATTAACCCTAAGAAGATAAATTAGAGACTAGTCTTAATGACAGATGATCTGGTTAAAAAGTCAATATCTAAGTCTGGGAAATGATCTGCACTAGAGGGAGGATTAAAGCTATCAACAATTAAATTGTGGGAGCTACTATAAAAACTACCTAACTGGTGAAGAATAAAGTCAAAAGGAATCATGGGACCAAAGATTTAAACTAAGACTAAAAATTTAAAGAAAAACACAAGCCAATAAACCTAACAAGTACCTTTTTGGGGTACAAGTCAAACAATCTTAACTTAAGTTGAGACTGAGTAAAACTCAGGCTTTTATTCAAGTCTGGGTTTTGAGGTGAAAGTAAAGGGTGTGTGAATTAACCAAGAATAGTTAGTTGGTTTTAAAGCATGAAAAATAACCACAAGCACATGGGTCATTATTTTTCTTGCTATACCTAGGCGCCAGATTTATTCTTTCATAACTTAATCACATTATTCATATTCAAATTATTCAGAAGGCTTAAAATACAATCAATCCCAAAACTTTAATTGATCTTGGGCTTAGATGATTTTTTTAAAAATAAGTCATCAATTTTAGAATTGAAAATTGCAACTTATAGTATTACTGAAAATATCTTAAGTGCTACTACAAATCAAAAATATTTATGATGAGTTGCATGGGAGAGTAATAGCAGCCCCAAAGCTATAAATGCTATTACTCTATCTTTGGCTCATCATAAATATTTTTAGTTTGTTTCAGAAAAAAAGGTTGTTGTTTTTGAAATACTGATAACTCTATTTAAAATACACCCTCTAGTAAGCTGCCCTACTTCATGAACTTGCCCCAATACACTACTAGCATCTTCTGATATTTTTATTTCTCTGGTATCATCACGTGATTTCAAATGATAAGTTATCTCAGAATATTCTGAGAAACTTTCAAATGTTAAAGATGAAGTATACAACTTCCCATCTTTCATCAAATATGAAAGATTAATGCACAGATTTTTAACTTTGAGCTCTTTCCTTATAGGCCTAACTTTTCTCTCATAAATATAAAAGAATGACTTTTGAGAAATATTTGAGCCTGATAGCGCTGATTTATATAATTCTTTTCTTTTTTCTTCTTGCTCAAAAATATTTTTGATATCATTTTTATTCTTAATATAAAGCTGATTTTCTTTCTCTTTTAATGTTTTTGATATTACACCAAAGTGACCATCAACAATAATTGTCCCATGACATTCTACAAATCTATTGTATTTAAAAGACCCTTTAATGTATTGTGGTGCCTCTTTAAATAGATAATATAAGAATTCATAGGATCTAAAATGGTTTCCATTATCAGCTCATATTTTGATATTATTTAGTTTTTAAACATAACTGATTTAAGAAGACTTATTAGACATTCACCTGAAAACAAAGAATCATGAGACAATATTTGAGACAAAAAAATCATGATATTAATATTTAATTTTATTGTTTTCCTTAAAAACTAATGCAAACCCTAATAATGAGATTGGTTTTTTTGAATAAAAACAATTATTGGTCTCAATTGGGACACCTCCAACCTTTAAGTTTTCTTTATAATCTATAACTACAACACAAGACTCATCATCTAATTCATTAATATCTTTTTTATATTTACAATTTTGATGAACATAAAAGTCTTGGTGCTGATTAATAGTCTTTAAGTCATTGTCTATAGATCCTGGTAATGGTAAGTTTTTACTTTCACATTCTTCCTTCTTTTTTTCTAGTGAATTTTTTAAATTACATATATTGCACATATCAGTTTGTTTTTTTTACTTTTTATTATATTTTTAGGGATTAATTTATAGTAAGTAGAAATTGAAACTGAAAATTCATTTTTTATTTTCATATTTTCATATATTTCTTTTTTTGTTTTAAGTATAGAGTATTAAATTTCAGTTGAGTAATTACTCATGTCTTTTTCTATATCTTTATAAATTTTTTCAGGCACTTTTTTTGTAAACTGGCTTGTTTCAAAAGAATTTTCCAGCAATTTTTTAATTATTTTTTAGTTATTTCTTTTTTTAATGAATAGTTATTATTTTTTTGGCTTTTTTTTGTTTAAACTTACATTTTTATTTATATTTATTTTTCTTGAGTATTCAAACTCACTTTTGGTTATATTAAGCCCCATATCATTAAGCTCTTTTAAAGAGTAGTTGGAAGTAACCTGAGATTGCAAGGCTGGGAGATGTTTTTGGGGAGAAGATTTCATGAGATCCTTTAATTTTTCAATGAACTCATTGCATTTTTGATTTTGAATAGTTGACAGGAACTGAGCTTTCCCAAATTCAGTTTGAGTAAGGAAGTGCTTGATGAAATTATCAAGATCATCACCAGCAATAAAGAGGAATGCCTTTTTTAACATTGCAATTCTCTCTCTTTTTGTTAAAGCTCCCAAGGAAAAAAAGGGTAGCATGGCAGAAGTAAATTTAACTTAGGACATGGTAGTATTTTGAATCTGTAATTAGGCCAGATCTCTGAAATGTGCCTTAATGTTGAAGTGGTTATGATCAGAATGTGGCCTTTGAATGGGGTCTTTTGGATTAGAAGCTTTGTGGTGCTTTAGCTCTTATATACCAAGCTAAATGACACCATTCTGAAAGAAATGGTGTGATAGCTTTTATTATAGTTTGAACTTGAATTTATGTTTGCAGAATTAATTAAATACCCAGTTTTCATGCACAAGTGATATATGTGAAGCAGCTAAGCATTATTATTACATAATATCCTCTTTATAATCAATGCAAATCAATTAAAATGATGTATTCAGTTAATTTTAACTCTTCCGCATAATTTTAAAATGATAAAATATTAAAGAATTACATTTAAAGAATACTTAATTTGAGGTTTGAAGCTCACTTGAACCTTAAAATCAATCTAAACAGTGATAAAAACATCCAAACTTCAAACCATCATAAAATTCTAAAGAATTGAGCCTTTTAAATAAAATAAAATGTTAAAATAAAGCTCTCAATCTCATCTTTAATTTAGTCAAATAAAAAAATCTGTTGTATATTGAAAAAAGTATTTATTAGCTTTGAAGTGATCTACTTTATATCATAAGATATAATCATATAATAAAATCTGGATTATACTCTTTTAAATTACTTTTTCTTTAATATTGAGTATAGTATACATATTAAAATTTTTACACCAATAAAAAGATAAGATTATTAGCTTCATTTTGATAGTTTACAGTTTGAAAAAATATTAATTTTTCATTGAGTTATTAATGTGTTAAATATAAAATGTGTAATTAGTTACTTTTTCAAAATTGAACTGTGTTATGCTGCGACTTGAGCAGCATGTGTATTAGAAAATGACCTAATCCCTAAAATAATGGCCCACATGTTTACAATTTCTTAAATTAAAAAAGGTTAAGTCAGGGTAAAGGGAAGAACAAGGAAGCCAGTGGTTAATTGTTTTCTTAAAAACTAGAAAAGCAGAGGCAGAAGAGCGGGAAAACTTGGTCTGATGTTGCTGGCGTAAGCGGGAAGAGAAGCAGAGCAAAAGCAAAAGGTAATTGAATTCAAACTAGATTTAAACTAACCCAGCGTATAGGTACAGGTTCAAATCCCATTTGCAAAAGGGAGGTAAGTTTGAACTTGAAACTAACCGTTAATATTTAGGTTAATTGGCCCAAAAGATAATAAAATGAAGAGGGGAACTGGGGAATTGTAAAAATGTTGAAGATCCTAGCTAGGATTATAAAATAGCCAATTGTAGTAAAATGAAATACTAGCAGCAAGAATAAGAATGAAGGAGAATCCTGACAGTACCCCCCTTAGCTGCTAGTATGAAGATCCTGGTAGGCCTTAAGCAACTGTTGGAAGTGGTTGAGGTTTCCTTCAGGTTCCCATGTGGAGTCTTCAAGTTCATAGCCCTTCCATAGGATAAGGTATTCTGTGCCAAATTGAAGGGTGCAATGGGATAGGATTTCTTGTACCTTGTATTCTTCAGAACCCTGGAAATGGAGAGGAGGGGGTGGAGCCTTTGATTGGTGACTGGGGGGAGGTTGTATAGCTTCAGAAGAAGTGAACAATGAAAAACATTGTGAATGTGGAAGTGCTCAAGAAGAGATAGTCTGAAGGCAGTAGTTCCAATCTTTTCCATTACTGGGAACAGTCCAATGAAGCGGGAACAAAATTTGCAAAAGGCAACAATAACTGGGAGGTTCTTAGTTGAAAGGAGTACCAAATCTTCAGGCTGAATTTTGTTTCCTGGAATTCTTTTCTTGTTGTAGTGCTTCTTATAGTCTAAGATGGCAGACTGGAGGTGGGCAACAAGTTTTGTCATGGCCCGCCATGACATATTAGCTTTAAAAAGTTGCGTTTTAAAAGCTTGGATTGATAAAGCTACTTCTTGCTGTCAGAAAGCTACCTTGATGATCTCCCTAGGTACCCTAGATCAAAAGTTATGGCAATTTAAAGAGCCGAGTTCAAAAACCCTGTCAGCATGTCCCAAAATGGTCGCGAGTTTGGATTTCAAATCAAGACAAGCAACAATTAGTAAGCGGGCAAATCCAACCATATCTCAGCTTCCAGTGATCATTTTTGGATTTCCTTACGCTCAAATGAAAGCCCCAGATGAGGGAAATCCATCCAAAGTATTTTTAGATGACCAACTGGGGCAAACCGCGAAGTTCAAATCTGACCAAAAGAATATGACTAGAATTAGTCAGCTGATGAGTCAAACTCTTAGTATGACCCTCCAGATAGAGAGACAAGGACCTTTAGGAAGAATCTGGAAGAATATCAAAGAACAATGTAAATAGTATAAAAAGAACCTAGTTCCCCCTTTCCCCATTATGATCATTATTGGTCTGAATAATAAATAAAGGACTTCTCTTAGACTATAGTTTAAATGGATCAGAGTTGGGAGCCCTTGGGCCCTGACAGAAAAGACTTAAAGTCTTCACTCCAACAAAAAACCAGCCAAAAAGCCCTCAAAGAAAGAGAAGACAAAGGAGAAGACCCCAGACCCTGAAAGCAAAGAGCCCTCCCCTGACCCCTCTTCTTCTCCAAGCTGGTACAAATCAGAAGGAGATGAGGTTCCAATAAACAAGCAAGGAAGAAAGAAGATAGCCAAGAGTCCAGAACCCCATTCAATCCCAGATGAATCAAGCTCAAAGGAATCAAGCCCCAAGGAATCAAGCTCATCCCAGTCCAAGAAGCGCAAGAATCCAACTCCAGATAATTCCCCTCCACCGCCTAACAAATCTGCACCTCCATCCTCCTCATCAAGTATCAATAAAGAAGATCCTGATAATCATCTGTATGACTATCATCAAGCACCAATTGGCCCATGGAATCCCCTTAAGTTTCATAATAGATGTAACATCAAAGGGGAGTTTAAGCTCCCAAAGAAGTTCCCTCAGGTTTTACCTCTAATGTCTGTCAAAGGAGGTGCAAGTTTAGTCTGTGATGGCTATGTTTTTAATTGCAACAATCAAAAGAGAGCAGGAAGAAGCAAGCACTATGTGTGTGAAGATAGAAGCTGCACTGCCAGGATCAACACAGAAGGATGGGATAAAGTCACTAGTGAAAAAAGAGAGCACACATGCAATGCTCCAATCAATCTTATTGACAAGCTAAAAAAGTGGTACCTCTATCAAATGGTCCCAGTCTCCAAAGATGTCAAGGCTTCTGATCTGGAAGTTAAGGCCACCACACACTCAAGTAATGAGAACCTGAAGCTCATCCCTGACCGCAACCAGTTAGTGAAGTACATATGTGACAAACGCCGTGACCTAGTCCCCCATAAGAAATCAGTCATGGCTCAAGGAGAGTTAGTCTTGATAGAAGAGTTAAAGATGTTCAATGGTGATGAGGTATTCCTTTTACATGATGATGGGCCTATAGCAGAGGCAAGAATTATATGCTATGCTACACAACAGAACCTGGAGCAGTTAATAGATTTGAGGCCTGGTTACGTGAACTTACCTTTGCAGTATGCCCCTGCCTTTTTATCAACTATGGGTTGTACATTCCCTTATTGAAGGCAAGGTGCTACCATTTGCCTACTTTATGATTCCTAGGGCAACAGAAGATATCTAAACAAGGGCCTTTAAAATCCTTCAGGAGGGCATAAAAGCTCTACCCAGTATTAAAAAGAGCCCCCCTGTCAACACTATAGCCAATCCAGATGATGATGAAAATTATGAAGCCATCCTTGCTGCAGAAGAAGAAGCTCATGATAAAGCACTTGGACCCTCAACTATAATCATGGACTATGAAACTGCCCAGTATAACGCTTTTGTAAACACCTTTTATGGAGAGGTACAGGGGTGTTTTTTATTATTGAAAGGCTGTCAACAGGCAACTAAAGGGTCTACCTGAGCTCAGCAAGCTCCACCGTCTAGATACATCATGAAAGTGCAAGTTCTTAATTCAGCAGTGTGTAGCACTAGTCTTTGTAAAGTCAGAGCATGCTGGACAAGCCTTTGAGCTCCTATGCCAAGATTCTTATGCCAAGAAACATGATGGTACCTTCTACCCTTTCATTGAATATTATGAAACACAGTGGATTGGACGTAAGGTCACTAAGCCCAGAGTCAAAGCCAACTGGAACTGCTATCAGGCAGTTCTTAGGGATGAGATGAAAACTACTTCATCTTTGGAGGGCTAGCATAATAATATCAAGTCCTCTTTTGGAATCAAGCCCAGATACAATACCTTCTATGAGCACCTCAAAGTCCAACAGGTGAAGACTGCTGCATCCATCAGAGATATTGAGAACCGCCCATCTAAGAAGAAGAGAACCACCAAAGAGAAACATTATCAAGAGAAGATCAAGGACATTATCAAGGCCAAATATAAGCTTTCAGAGATTGGGGAATACTCAAGAAGATTGCCACAGTTCTTAATGGAAACCAGGTGATCACAATCTAGCTTTTAATTAAATTTATTGAGTATTGCCTATTTTTTATATAGATCTTATATGCTAAGTATAATATTTTTAAATTAATAGTTATACTAAATAACTCATTAATAATTTATGGTATTGTTTTTATAAAATCATTCGTTTTCTGTTGATAGTTTGATGCCTTAGACTGTATTACATGGCCTATATTGGTATTTTACTAGTAAATCATATGTTTTTTTGTAGTTTTCTGTAGAAAAAACTTTTTATTACTGTTTCTGATTATTATATTTTGCTATAATACGTGTAATTTTATGTAGTACCTTTTTTTATATTGGATTTTTTTATCTTTATAAGTGGGAAAAAATTTATTATAGTAAAGATAGCTAATTTCATAGTGAATTATTTTTGAAGTGTAATTTTATGAACTTTTTTTAATTGCCATGTATAATTTTTATGGACTTTTTAAAATCTATGTTGTCACATTACGCTAAAAAGTATCTTGAAGCTTAATTTTTATTAAGTAAAATGTTCAGGAAACAGGTTTCTGCTTATTAAAAAAGTGTCAACATTTAGTAGTCTGCATGAGTTAAAACTTAATTCTGACTTTTCAATGCTGTCAACATTAAAGTATTTTTAATTCTGATTCTTGACATATAGTAAGTTGACTTGCGGAATTAGTTAATTCTGGCAGTTGCCTAGCCTGACTATAGAGCACCACTGGAAAGACATACACCTGGTCCTCCACACCCACAAAGATAACCAACTTATAGCCAAACCCTCAAAATGGGACTTCTTCTCATCAGAACTCCCATTTTTAGGACACATTATCAGCAAGGATAGAGTTAAGCCAGACCCAGAAAAGATATGAGCCATAACCAACATACCAGCACCTCTAAATAAGAGATATCTTTGCACGTTCCTAGGCATGGTAGCCTATGTCAGAAGATTCATCCCTGAATAGGGGGCCTTGAATGCCCCTTATATGCACTTACAGGCAAGACAACCAAATTTTTGTGGACACTGTTAAGAGATTAACATTTCTGACAATTGAAAGAGCACATGGCCACTACCCCTATCTTACAGTACCCAAGCTGTGAAGGAGTATACAAACTAGAAAATGATGCTTATTATTATGTAATGGTAGGAGTACTCCAAATTCAAACTGCAGAAAAGGACTTCCTACCTGTAGTATATGAATCAAGAAAGCTGTCCAATGGTGAGCAAGAATATCTAATACATGATAAAGAATTGGTAGCTATTAATCACTGTTTATTGAAGTGGAGAAGTTATCTGGAAGCTACACATATATTCAAAGTGCTAACCAACCACAAGTCATTGGTGTTCTTTAAGACCAAACATCACCTATCAAGAAGAAAAGCTGAATCAATGAGCCTTATACAAAGGTACCCCATGACAATTGAATACAATTCAGGCAAAAAATATGCTTACTGAAGACACCCTATCAAGCCTATAAAGTAAAAATGTTATATGTGCTGATGGAGACCCTGGTTGGCCCATGTTAATAATGGGGAATCTACAAGAAGGGTTCCCATCTGGTACACCAATGTACATCCAAGAGAAAGTCCTCAAGAACAAACATCTGTTCAAAAATTTATATGGCACTCTACACTGCATACTTCCAAGCAGTGATACTGTACCCTAAGTCCTGTCAACAAAAAAGATTGATGCCATCCTTTGATACCACAGAGATCTGAGATACAACTGTAGCAGGAACTTGCATAACACCTCAAGACATGCTACTGGTGGCCCAACATGCTAGACAATATCAAGGAAGTACTAGAGCAATGCAAAGCCTGTGAAAAGTATGCCTGCTCCAAGGCACCTCTCAAGTTAGCAATACCTGTGTCAATCACACAACCTTTTAAAGTGTGGTCACAGGATATTTTAGGCCATGCCTGGCAATAACAAAGACAAAAAGTAACTTATAGCAGCTATTGACTATGCGACCAGATGGCCTGTGGCACAAGCTACAAAGAAACACAAAGGCAATGATGTCAGAAAATTTATTGGGAAAGAGATCATAGCCAAGTTTGGGAAACCCAACCTCCTCATCATAGACAGAGAGACCAGACTTAAAGCCATTGATACCAATATCTACCTTACCAATAATAATAAAAACAAATCATAGTCAGCCCCTATCACCTGTAAGCAAATGTAAGAGTATAAAGACTAAATAACTCCATATTAGAAGCCCTCATTAAGTTATCTTCCAACAATACAAGAGCCTGGGTTGACATGCTGCCAACTGCACTAATGGTGTACAGAACACAAGTGAATTGAAATTCAGACAAACCCCATATAGGCTTGTCTATGGTCATAAACCCGCCATTGTTAGCACTACATCAGGACCACAATTATTTCTGCCTAAGAAATTGCCAGGCAACAGTGACCCTGACGTACAGTGTGCCAGGAAAGACCAAGAGGATAAGGAAGAAAGATAGGGTTGAGAGGGAATCAATTCCATTACAACAAGAACACTTCCAAGTTGAGGACAAGATCTGGGCCGTTAACCACAACTGTCAGGGATGCCTTTGCTACCTTTCCTGACAACAACAAGGAAATCTTGATAGATTCAGGGTCTGAAAATCCTTCTCCTAATTTGGACTTTTTCCCAGGTCCTAGAAACGGTTTCTTAGTATGTAATAACAGTTCTAAATTACCTTTGAATGGCCTTGGATTGAGCACGGAGGCCATTTCCTTGGCCGACACGGGGATCAAACCTGGGTCCTCTTGCTTATTGTTGGATCACCTAAACAATGTTAGTATTTCAAATTTGAACTTACCTTTGCCAATACACAGGATGGCTTCCTGCAGCTAATCAGAGGATGAGACGGGGTCAGGAGCTTTTGAATTTGATTTTGCTTTGAACTCTGATAATGTTAAAGAACCATTAAGCTCTGTACTTGATAATAATCAAGTTAATAATTGTTTATCTTCTTCTGGTGTGCAACTGCAACAGCAGAAGCCCCCAATCTGTTGCTTCTCCAACAGCTGAGGTAAATGGCACCTAGCTGTTTGGAGAAGGCTCAGCAGGGGCCATTGATTATATTTTTGAAATAATCTTTTTTAAATTCAAGTCAAAGCTCCCCCTGCCAAGTTTCCTTCCCCAATTTCCCCAATATTTCTCCAATTCCCCTTGAAACTACAATTTAAACAGCTCTTAACAGCCTATAAAAAGGCTCCATTTGTCAGGATGTTTGATTGTTCAGTTAATAAAGTCAATTTCCTTACCTAGTTGATTTATTTTTGCCTGCTCTCCAGTCTTGAAATCCAACACCATGATACTACCCAAGTCTTCCCAATGGGGACCAGTTGGGTATAAATGGTTGGGTTGATTGCTCCCTGTTCATTCCTTTACTGCAAGCATATCTTTTGGAACCAGAGCAGATTCTGGTTCATCTCCTCCTAATTACCTTGACAAGTCATGGCACCAAGTGGTGCCAGGTGTATGGTACACCTCCACTCCATTGTCACAGAATCCCCCCATTACAGAGGAACCACAGGTCATGGGGGCCTGCCTGCCTGCTCCTTCCTTATTTCATCCCTTGGCTTCTGTTTTCCTTCTCAGTTATCTTGGAGCTTACTTCATTTTGGGAAGGTTCAATCCCCTTTTGGGTCAATACTGTCTGATTGGAGAATTGTTTCATATGGGGATGGTCTCCATTCCAATTGGTTCTCTAATCACAGGGTTGAATCCATCTGCAACCAACACCTTTTGAATGGTATGTTTCCAAGTGGATGGGTTCCTGACAACAACATTCACAAGTTTTATCCAGGATTACAGGGAATAGGCATTATCATGGAAGTCAAAACAACACATAATTCATCAAAGGAATAGGCACACTTACAGAACTCAAGTGTGTGCACATATGACTAACTCTTCCTGTGGAAAGCAAGAACTATCCACGTAAATAAGACTTCCTGTACCCAATGCCAAACTTGATCAGTATCAAGCCCAAATTCCTAACACTCTCAAGAAAATTCCAAGGTTCCATCTTCCAGCACCCGAGGGGGAATGTTACAACATATTTGATTACTCCCTTTTGGTAAAGCCATTCCCTGAGTGACCCCCAAAATGATTCTCCAATTAATTATTAAGTTGGTTGTACTCTTATCATTTGCCCATCTGTTACAGGGATCAAACATTTTGAGTCCTATTTGGAACACAACTTTGACAAGCCTCATGACTTAAGAGGAAAAATTACTTGGATAAGCCCCATGACTACCATGACATACATGGACAGTATGTGGCTTCCCAAAATACTATATGATACCCTATATTAATATCAAATAATGTATATTCTCTTCTTAAATATTCCCCTTATCTTGTTTATTATACTTCTCAGAAGTATATACACAACAATGGTATTCCTAGAAGGAGAAACAAAAACCTTCATATTGGACCTGAAAGGCATCCAAAAACCCATCAAAGGCTTAGTTATGGAAAAACTAAACTATGGCATTGTAGCAGTAATGGACTTAATTACAAGGTAAATACCATCATATGCTAAAAAATTCATTTTCTTACAATAAACTGTAATGGGTCAGTTTTAACATCTAAATTGAACCAAAGGATCTCATAGTGGGAGACACCATCTTTGTACACATCATAACATATGTCTCTGAACAAAAAATAAAGAACAGTACTCTTCATGTAATGAGACGCAGCAAAATTAATCTAGAATTAAACTCATCCAAGCTAAAAGTACTATTTGATGAATATAAAAATGTATTCAAGGATACTCTCACAGAATTACCCCCAGAAAGAAAAGCCAAATACTCAATTAACCTCCATAAGGTTATACCTAAAGCAGCTCCTCTATCCAGACTTTTGCTGGGGGAAATGAAAGCCCTCAAGGAATATGTTGATGAATCCCTTAAAAAGGCTTCATACAACCATCAGACATCCCATGGGGAACTTTCTTATTTTTTTTAAAAAAGAAAGAAGACACTCCATAACTTATAACTGATTATCAAGCACTAAATGCAAGCACTGTAAAGAACAGATACACTCTACCACTAGTCAAAAGCCTCTTTACCTACCTCTCTGGTGCAAAGATATTTTCTAAAATGGGCTCAATTCTGGATATAACCAAGTAGATGCTAAGGAAAAGATATCTCAAAAACATCATTCTGCACCCACTTTAGGTCCTTTGAATTCAAGGTTATGAACTTTGGCATGATCAATGCCACCACCACATTTGTAACAATGAAGAATCTAGCCCTAAATAGACTTCCCAACACAATATGTTATCTTGAAAATATTATAATTTTCTCTAAGACATAATCTGAGCACATTACACATGTATGTGAGACACTTAATCAACTTGCTAAACACAAATTATATGCAAAACCATTCATATGTCAATTCATGAAAAATGAGCTATTATTCCTTAGACATATAGTATCAAATGGCGGTATTGAAGCTGAGCCATATAGATTAAAGCTATACAAAGCATGCAAAGACCTACCTCAGTAAAAAAGGTCAGGTGTATCTTGGGAATGATTGAATACCTAATAAAGTACATAAAAGATTTCAAAAAGCTTATAAAATCATTTAAAAAGCTCCCCACAAGTATTGGTAACAAAAGATAATTTGTACAACAGAGTGTGATAAAAATTATAGGTTCTAAAGCAGCATCTGATTGAAGCGCCCACCTTAAATACCTAAATAATAATAAAAGCTAAAAGCTAGAAATGATGCAATCAATACAGTCTTTAGCACTATACTCTAAATATAAAATCAGGGCATGAAAACTATCTACCAATATACTATGTAAGTAAAACTTACAACACAGGGGCTCAATATCCAATGCATGATAAAAAAGTTACTAGCTATGTACCATGCATGCTGAAAATAATGTTGCTACCTTGAGGATCACCCAAGAGTCAGGGTCCTTGCATATCACAGGCTGCTTCTCTAATTTAAAACACAAAACTCACTTGCTTTCTGATAGGCCAAGTGGATGCAGCTAACTGAAGAATTAAACAAAGACATCAATAAAAAGGGGCAGAGCTGTTTACTGCAGATGCTCTCTCTGGGTTATACCAACCTAGAGAAGATAACCCTGATAGCCTTGAACCTGACTGGCCCAATCTTTTTAACACAGATTATAAGACAAATGGGATGTTATAAACCATAATATACATGTTTTTATTTTGATTGCAAGATCCTTCAGTTCAATTTCTCAGCTCAAAATGGTTTTCAATACAAATTGAGTGAAGGTCTCATTTACATTTTAACTGATGACATGAGTGATCCTTGGCCCACTTATGAGAGTGTCCAGTGATCCACCTGTCTATTTGCTGTTTTGTGGTGAAAATTTGCCATATAATAATCATTTAGATTTTTCCAATAAAATTAAGTTCTATTTACACTCTTTCTTTGTAATTTATTTGTGCTTTGGCGCTATCTCCCTAGTTTTAGCTAGAGGAGATTTCTAAAAAATCATTCCCAGGGCTTTGAGGTTAATCCCTTATTAATTCCTGAAGACTAAACTCTGGCTTAGTACTAACCCAACCCTACTGTCAAGAATGACATTTCAATAATTTTATTAAAACCCCTGGAATCAAATCCTGGCCCTCTGAGATGACTTGCGCCAGCCATAATGGATGGGGACCTGCCAACCTGTTGGATCACAAACTTGAGTTGTTGAATCAATCCACAAACCGCCAGCTTATTAAGGTAGATTCCCCAAATAGTCACCAGATTGCTGCCCTCAAAACCCTGCCCCAAGGTCTACGCCTGCTGGCAGAATGCCCACAGGCCTGAATTCCGCAAAAACTGAAGAAACAAAATCATATGGTATAAAACCCCCTGCGGTATGGGGATGACCATATCATCATTTTTGATGATAAAGATTTATGACCCTTGGTTCCAGTAAATTTTACCCTATTTTGTTTTAGTGATCTTCCATCTCCAATCCAGTCAAGTAGGCAACAAGGCGCCCAGACACTCTAGAGACAACCCTGCTGACCTACTATTGGCGCTATACTGACCCCTAGAGCACCCTTTAGACCAGTGCATTTCACCAAATACCCTCAAACCCCGCCTAATTTAAGTTCAACTTGGAGAAAATACTAATTGTCAACTCCTTGGCAAGGACTAGAGAGACCAAAACTATAGGTTGTGAAGGAAAGTGATACATGAGTCTACCAAGATTGTTCAAAGACAAGTACAATTATCTGCCCACCTACCTGGTTTCTATGACCCCACCTCTGACCCCACAACCCAACCACCCAATGGAACCTGCCGCCACCAAGATCACGTCCACCCAACTGTTTAGAGTATTCTACATTACTCTGACAGGCTTAGTAGACTCCATGATGCCCAACTCTGGCCCTTGGTTCTTACTCAGGTGGTCCCTATCTTAGGTTATCAAGTTGGCACCCGTCCTATGGTGGGCATTACCCACTGATCCAGCGGTACCCTGTCCCAAGTCAACCAACACCTCTACCTAAGCCTGGCTTCATGACACCTACTGTTAGGATTTCCAGCTGTGTCCTGTGGCTGCAACCAAGTATAACACAGGGGAAAGACCCAATTTAACACAACTTACACATAGTACATTTTTATGGAATGAAAATAGGTTTCATATTTCCAATAGCACATTATAGAATGACAAGTGGCAAACAAGTCCCATATTTTCCCCTAGCACAAAGGATATATACCATATTACATTACTACCACCTACTAGAACACACCAAGGCAAACAATATATTTATTACGTTAAAAGTGTTTCATGGAGACCAGACCTAAAACAGGATGCCGTTGCTGTACTCAAGAAGTGTACTGTGTGTGAAAAGCACACCAGTACTACTGTGCCCAAGCCAACCATTAATTCAGTCTTAAAACCAGAACCATTAAAGGTTTGTGGACTTGATATTGTAGGTCCATTACTGGCAGCAAAAGACAGGAAAATATTCCCAATTCAAGTAATTGAATTTTCCACCCACTGGACTATCTGCTAGGCCACCAAAAAACACAAAGCAGAAACAATCAACAGATTATTATCAATGCTGTAGTGGCCACCCATGGAACAACTGGCTAATTGGAACTTATGGTGCCAAAGAACTGGAAGGCCATATAGTAAATAACAACTTCAAGAAGAAGAACATCAAACACTCCATCACATCTTCCTACTCCATACAGGCTAATAAGTTGTTTGGAATGCCTCAATGGCAGCCTAATTCAAACTCTTGAGAAGATCATGTATGGAAACCAAAATATTTCTGGCCACAATACATCAAGCATGCACTTCTGATATCAGGAGTAAGAACAGATCAAGGAACATGCTATTCCCCCTTATAAATAACTTTAGGTTAAAAACCAGAGATCATTACTCATAAATTGATCCTACATTAAAATCCCAAAGGGATCCATCCCCAGAGGTACAGAAATGCACACTCAAAGAGTTAAGAAATAAAGAAAAATATCTTCACCAAATCATCAAAAAAGCAAACAGATGCTTTCCAGGAAGTCCTACTCCCCAAAGGCACTGTATAACAGATACTAGCTGGGAATTTCAAGAAGATAGACCTAATAAGATGAGGCTCATGAAGAGTGGTACAGCGCTGATAAGATAGAAAACCATCACAGTGGGATCCAGAGCTCCTATAGAAAATGCTATCAAAAAATACCATTGTCACAGACTTAGAGTGAGCAAAGGTGATCAATCCAGCAATCCCCTATCAACAAACTTCCCAGCAGCTCCTGGGTCACCAAGCCGCTGCAATAAAAACATGCCCTCTACAAGATGCTCCTGGACCACTCAGCAGCTCTTAAGTCAAGGAGAGTGTTGGAATTGGCAATTTTGGCAATATGGATCTGAATATGGTGCAATTACCATTGTTACTAGATTGTCTTACCTCCATAATGCCTTTTGGAAACCCTCCTGTACATATGTGAATGTGTGGATCTGTTTTATGCTTTATAATTGCCTTATATGATTAACAACTAATATAAATAAAGTTATAATTTCCTCTCTATTCCACGCTTCTTTGCAGAGTTACCTTGCAATCTAAAGAGCGTGGACCAATTGACTATGAAACCAGCTTCCAACATACTGGACTTGTATATGGATGGTAAAATTAAGCAAAAATACTTGTTTTAGTAGAGATTTTTTATAGCCCCAAAAGCAATGAAACCCGACAATTTACTGGAGATAACATTGTTGGAATCCAGCAGTGTCAGAAACAAGGTGGATACTAGTTTGACAGCTAAAGCAATTCTTATTAAAGGTGATGGTTTATCCACACCATTTTTGGGTTAACAACCATGGTAAAGTCTGATCTGAATTAGAGTCAGCTGTCAGAAAAAAACTGTCACAATTTAACATCCACCATGGTAACAATTTCCAAAAAAATATTTTGCATTTACTCACATGTTGATAAACCTTTTGGATCAACTAGTTATATGTGATGTTAAAAGTTGAACCTAATTGTCAATTATATACTTCTGAGAAGTATAGTAAATGTCAGGTATCCATCATGTAGGGGTTTCCTCAGAACTTGCAGGTGGACGGCCTGCAGGCCCTGAAGGGAGAGCCCACCACAGGATGGGCGCTAACTTTACATATATGATAGGGACTTCCCAATAATGGCCCAGGTGCTGCTAGAGGACACCATGGAATCAATGAGGCCAGTAAGGGTGATATGCATCACCCCAAATATTTGGTTTGAGGTGGATTTACTGACAGCAACTGATTCTTGTGGGCAGGCGGCCGCCAGGTGAGGGGTTGAGTTATTGGTACTAGGTAGGTGGGCAGGTAGTTGTATTTGTCTTGGAAAAGCAGGGGGGTACAGTGATCCAGGCTCCTTCTTGGCCAATGAACTCAGTCTCTTGGGTCCTGGATTTGGGGTCATGTAGTAGGATTTCTTTTAGAGTGAACTCTGAATATTTTGGGTTGGGTGATATTCCATGAAATGTACTGGGCCAAAGGGTGCTCCTGGTAGACAATATATTTTGGGCGGTCAGTCTGCAGTTTATTGAGGTTGATGGATGTGGGGGACAAGGCTGCAGAGGTTAGACTGCAAAAAATAGAGCTAAAATCAAATATTGAATGACCTGGTTTAACCAAAGGTTCATATCACTTTATTGCAAGAATGGCAATGTGCATCTTTCTGGCAGCCTATGGTATAAGTATGCCCATCTGCCATGGGAAATTTTTTAAAAAACCCCTCAGGCTGTGTGGTACCATCTACTAAGGGTTGGAAACCCTTGGTGGCGTCTTGCATGAGGGATTTCTCATTGGTTGAGTTGGGGCAGGGAAACTTGAATTCCCTTTTCAAACCATAGGATTTGTCATCCTCTGGCGGCCTGCATTATAAAGGAAGTTTCTTCATTTCCCCATCAGCAGTGGCCCCAGTTATCTCAGGATTGTTGCTCAGGTCAGCACTCTCATTGGGGGAGCTAAAAAATCCTTCTGCAGGCAAGGTATTGGTGTAGATGGCTCCAAATTGGTAGGTCTCAGGAACTCCCCCAAAATCAAATTTGTTTCTGGATTGAGCACAAAAAACGCGGGTAGCCAAGTATCTGGGCCTGCAGGATGGCGGCCCACAGGGTAAAAGAGTTCTGATCCTGTAGTTGGGATTCTACCATGTGCATTGATAATAGGAGTGAGTTACTTGTGACAGTAAACAAGATAAAGGGAGGAAGGAGATAATAGTACTTTATTAGATATGAGTTTGGAGTATTATATAGTGACATGGGAAGCCACATGTTATCCATGTACATCATGTTGGTCTTGGGGCTTGTCCAAGTAGTGTTCCTCTTAGGACTTGAAAATTTTGATCCCTGTAACAGATGGGCAAATGATAATAGTGTCACCAACTTAATGATTAATCAGGGAATCACTTAGGGAGTCACTCAGGGAATGGCTTTCCCAAGAGAGAGTAATCAAAGATGTTGCAACATCTCC
The DNA here is from genome assembly GCA_014839935.2 of Entomophthora muscae. Classification (NCBI taxonomy): domain Eukaryota; kingdom Fungi; phylum Entomophthoromycota; class Entomophthoromycetes; order Entomophthorales; family Entomophthoraceae; genus Entomophthora; species Entomophthora muscae. Next base: position 23,223 of record QTSX02001745.1, on the reverse strand, counting down.
CTCTGGGGCGCTGGAAGGTGGAACCTTGGGAATTTTCTTTAGAGTGTTGGGAATTTGGGCTTGATACTGATCTAGCTTTGCATTGGGAACATGTAGTTGTGAGTTGTGTTGTGTAGTTCTTACCTTGCAGAGGTGGAGGAGATTGTGGTGCATGTTTGTTAGTTCTGTTTGAGCAATAATACCTTTTATGATGTAGGTGTTGTTGAGTGTGACTTCCATGACATTGTCTGGTCCTTGTAATCCTGAATCCAACTTGTGAATGTTGTGGCTAACAACCCATATCTCATCACAACCCGGAAGTGTTCCTGTTGTAATTGGATTGCTTCCCTCTCAACCCTTTCTTTTTTACTTTCCTCTTGGTCTTTCCTGGCACACTGTACGTCAGGGTCACTGTTGCCTGGCAATTTCTTAGGCAGAAATAATTGTGGTCCTGATGTAGTGCTAACAATGGCAGGTTTATGACCATAGACAAGCTTTTATGGGCTTTTGCCTGTATTGAAATTCACTTGTATTCTGCACACCATTAGTGCAGTTGGCAGCATGTCAACCCAGGCTTTTGGATTGACAGCAGATAACTTGCTGAGAGCCTCCACAAGGGAACCATTTAGTCTCACAACTCATCTGTTGCTTACAGGTGATAGGGGCTGACTATTGTGTGTTTTATTCCATTATTAGCAAGGTAGATATTGGTATCAATGGCTTTAAGTCCGGTCCATCTGTCCATGATTAGGAGTTCAGGTTTCCCAAACTTGGCTATGATTTCTTTGCCAATAAATTGTCTCACATCATTGCCTTTGTGTTCCTTTGTGGCTTGTGTCACAGGCCACCTGATTGCATAGTTGATAGCTGTTATGATGTACTTTTTGCCTTTATTATTGCCAGGCATTGGTCCCACAATATCCAGTGATCACATATTGAAAGGTTTTGTGATTGATACTGGTAGTACTTATTTGGGTGGTGCTTTGGATTGGGCGTAAATTTCACAGACTTTGTACTGCTCTAGTACTTCCTTGATATTGTCTAGCATGTTGGGCCACCAGTAGTATGTCTTGAGGTGTTATGCAAGTTCTTGCTACAGGTGTATCCCAGATCTCTGTGGCATCAAAGGATGGTATCAATCTTTTTTGTTGACAGGACGTAGGGTACATTATCACCACTTGGAAGTATGCAGTGTAGAGTGCCATATTTATTTTTGAACAGATGTTTGTTCTTGAGGACTTTCTCTTGGATGTACATTGGTGTACCAGATGGGAACCCTTCTTGTAGATTCCCCATTATTAACATGGGCCAACCAGGGTCTCCATCAGCGCATATAACATTTTTACTTTATAGGCTTGATAAGGAGTCTTCAGTAAGCATATTTTTTGCCTGAATTGTATTTAATTGTCATGGGGTACCTTTGTATAAGGATGATTGATCCAGCTTTTCTTCTTGATAGGTGATGTTTGGTCTTAAAGAACACCAATGACTTGTGGTTGGTTAGCACTTTGAATATATGTGTAACTTCCAGATAACTTCTCCACTTCAATAAACAGTGGTTAATAGCTACCAGTTCTTTTTCATGTATTATTATCTTTGCTCACCATCAAACAGATTTCTTGATTAATATGCTAAAGGGAGGAAGTCCTTTCCTGCCGTTTGAATTCAGAGTACTTCTCCTATTCTGTAATAAGAGGTCTTAGCTTCTAGTTTGTATACTCCTTCACGGCTTGGGTATTGTAAGATAGGGGTGGTGACCATGCACTCTTTCAATTGTCAGAAATGTTGATCTCTTAAAGGTGTCCATACAAATTTGGTTATCTTCCCTGTAATTGCGGATAAGGGGGAAGTCAGAGCACCCCAGGCAGGGATGAATCCTCTGACATAGGCTAACATGCCTAGGAACATATGAAGCTTGCTCTTATTTAGCATTGCTGGAATATTCATTTATGGCTTGTATCTTTTCTGGGTCTGGTTTAACTCTATCCTTGCTGATAATGTGTCCTAAAAATAGAAGTTTGGCTGAGAAGAAGTCACATTTTGAGGGCTTGGCTATAAGTTGGTTATCTTGAAGGGTGCAGAAGATCAGGATACATCTTTCCAGTGTTGCTCTACAGTCAGGCTGTATTAGATTATATTGTCTAGGTAGATAATAGCCCTTTTCCCAATATGTTCCTTAAAGACTTCATTCATAAAGGTCATGAAGGTACTTGGGGCATTTGTCATGCCAAAGTTGAGGACAGCACATTAAAACAAGCTATACTTATTTCTGGACGCTGTTTTAGGTATGTTCTCTGGCTTAACGCAGATTTGGTGATAACCCTCTGGCAAGTCAATTTTTTAAGAATTGAGACCCCCCAGGGTTCCAAAAAGATCATCAACTAGGGGCAGGGGATACCTGTTCTTAATTATGACCTTGTTGAGCGCCCTTTAGTCTGTGAACAGATAGGAATCCTCTCTCTTTCTTTGTTACAAAAAAGACAGCTGTATCAAAAGGAGATTTAGAGGGTTGTATAGTCCTTTTTAAAGGGCCTTGTCTAGGTAGGCCTTTAGTGTGTTGTCCTCTTGTGGTGTTAGGCAGTTGATAGGACGTGCTTTTGGTACACTCCCTTCTAGGTTAATTTCATGTTGGATGCCCTAATTGGGTGGTAGTCCTGGCAACGTTTCTTGAAAAACTGAAGGGAATTCCAAGACTAGCTCTTGTTGGGTTAGGTCACATTTACATGTGGTTTCTGCATTTTTAAAGTGAATAATCTCATACGTGCAGGTGTTCCAATCAATTTTGCCAGGGCTCTTTTCCTCTTCTATTTCTGTAATTTTCACAAACATGTGGTCTCTCATAAGTGTATCAAGATGAGTTGGGTATATATGGTGGTACATTACATCATGTTGTATGGTGAGGGTAGTGCTATCCCAGTCAATATGAGGTTTTTTCTTTCTCATTCAGTCATTCCAAGTATAACATCATACTTGGGGATTAGTATTATTGGGCCACTAAGAGTTGTCTGTATGTCTCCTATTTGGGCACAAGAAGGTTTCACTTCTTGGGTGACTGGTGTGCTCCTGTTATCTGCCATGATAACTCTCTTGGCATTACTTTGAACTGTGGGTGGTTTCATGAGGTTGGCAAATCTTTTGTCAACAAGGGATTGGTCTGCTCCAGTATAAAAAGTGCTGTGCCCTGATATCTGCAAAAGCAGAAAGGATAAGTGAGGAGTTTATTTCCAGTTTGGGCGTCAAATAGTAGAGGATTTCTGGAAGGTACTTGGATCATGATAATTGAGTCCATGACTTTGTCCCTGTATGAGTCTTGTAAAGTGGGGGAGGGTGGCTTGCCTAAGCACTCCCTGATCTTTTACCTCCTTGGTGGTGTTATCAATGCTCATTTGATTTAATTAAGTAGTGACTTTCCACTTCTAAGATGATAGTTGTTGGTTTGGTTGTCCTTCTTGTTAGGTCAAGGGTCTTTCTTTGCTGTGGGGCTTTCTTTTTTTTGTATGTTACATGCTTGTTATCAGATTTTTGTGCAGCTTGGTTTCCTTCCAAAAATACGTCTTGGAGGTTCTTACAGCGGCTCATGTCAAATTGATGTTTGTGTGTGTGGAGGTCATTGTAGAAATTCAGTTATGGTCCAGCCTCATCAAAGTTGATGGTATCAGGGGCTCAATCATGTATGTTCTCATAGGCTGCAATGTACTCCTTGACAGTTCCTGTCATTTTGAAAGTTCTGAGTTCTGTCATGATCACAACATCAGAGTCCTTCATGGAGAACTTTTCAAGTAAGGTATCTTAAAACATGTCCCAGTCTTTGTTTTGACCAGGGTGTTGATTGAAACATTCACTTACAAAGCAGGAGGCAGCCCCGGTAATGTGTAAAGTAATTTCACTTGGCCAGAGTTTGTGAGAGTAGCCTACTTATGTAAATTTATTTTTGGTGCTTTGAATCCAGTTATTGGCATTTTATTGAGATAGTCCTGAGAACATTCCAATTTCTGCTGAGTGTAGGTATTGGAATACATTGTTGGCTATTTTGGTTGTGTCAGGAACTGGAAGTGGATTCAGGACTCCTTGATTACTGAGAAAATTGTACTGCTTGGTTGATACAATGATATTGTTGAAGACAGTGAATCCTGTGGGGACGTCCTGACCTTCTTCATATTGTCTCCAGCCTGTGGGGAGTTCCAACTGCTGGATTATTTTCTTTGAAGGAATTTTTCCTTTAATTTGTGTAGGTGTAGATAACCTACCTGTGTTACCACTGTCAAGTATATACTTTTGGGAAGTATAGTAAACTAGATAAAGGGGAAAATAAGAAGAGAATGATACTTTATCAGATATGAGTTTGGAGTATTATATAGTGTCATGGGAAGCCATATACTGTCTATGTACATCATGGTAGTCACTGGGCTTATCCAAGTAGTGTTTCTCTTAGGACTTGAAATGTTTGATCCCTGTAACAGATGAGCAAATTATAAGAGTGCCACCAACTTAATGATTAATCAGGCAATCATTTGGGAGTCACTCAGGGAATTGCTTTCCCGAGAGGGAGTGTCAAGATTTCTGGTTCTTGAAGAAGAAGAGTGATTGTTTTATTAGGTGATTTAATCATGTTGGGATGGGATATCTGTATGAGGACAGATGTACTTCTATTGGTGTGACAACAGGCTGTATTCTGTTGTTGGTTGATCCAATTGGGGTGGAAGTCCTGTGGTCCTTTGGAGACACAACACCAGCTGTGGTGGTTTTTGGCAGGAGCTTGCAAGTATCAATAATTTGCTCTTATTGTACTTTGACACCACTACTATTTGGACTAGTAGGGATGTTGAAGAGTATTAAATTGTCTGCCTTCCAAGTGATCTTGGAAGGCCCCTTTATAGTTGACAGCTAGCAGTCAAACTGGCGTCTAGCTGCGGACAACTCTTACTAGCTAGCCTATCATCCCCAAGCTACTAGTTTCATCCCCCAGAGTTGGATCCCAAAACCCAAATAATGGTTTGGGATGAGTTAATATTCTAGGCTGCTGATTTCTCCTCTTCAGCCCAGATATTCCTTGACTTAGATACGGTAACTAAGTTGACACCCAATTTGGCTGACCTGCCCTTGTGCTCGGTATAATGCGCAATGTTTGCACGGGCGGTCTTCTGTCTCAACTCTCAGTGAAACAGGATGTTGTAATTTCCCAATCTGTCTCTGGGTCGGGTCTGCGTCCCTATTCGGAATCCGGAATCCTTAGCATCTAATTATAGAAGCTTCTGGATTGGCCCGTGACCTGAGACCTGGAATATCTCAGGTGTCTTCTGAGTTGGAAACTATATCAACCTTATTCTAGTTCCTCTGTATTCCGGAATACTGTGTCACTTTGGCTGTGTTGCGTCTAAAATCAACACAGCTTCAGTAATAGGGATATGGATCAGTCAATCCTAATGAATCAGGATTTCCTGACAGGGAGTAATTGAAGATGTTGCAACATAATTATGATTTTAGATATTTAAGAAAATTATAACAAATAGAGTGAAATGGTTTTTTGGATTGCCAGCATGGAGGATGTTAAATCCTGACAGTTTAAATTCTGACGGCTGCCTCAGATTTAAATCAGACTTTACCAGGGTGTTAACACAAAAACGGTTCCCAGATTGGATACCTGAAACATATACCAGTGGCATGCTGTGAAAGGCAGTGCTGAAAAGGTTGCAGATATTCCCTTTTGGTAGCCTGCCTGCTACACTTTTCCCTGCACTAATGCATCTCTGATAAAAAAATATTATCTGTAGATAAAGCTTGGTTATTTCTTTTCCCTAGATAAACCTTTTATCAAGATGGATAATAAGAAAGAGGTTTAAAATATAGGCTTTTGTTCAATCAATAGAAGTGTATTTCAAGCAAGGGTATTTAGGACGGATCCAAGTAGACTGTCTAAACGGAAAAGGATCATAAACATTGCGAATGAGTCGTTTGCTTTTGCCAGCCTATGGGCCAGTTCGAACGTGGCATCCCTAACCGGGTAACTGCTCGAACTATTATAGGTCACTTTTACATTTGGCTGATTGGCTGGGGGTCCAGAATTATGCTGGGGTTTACATTGCTACGATAAACGAGTGGGGGTTGAGTAGCATTTATAATGCAGTGATCGAAATTGCTGAGCCGCTTCTTGAGAACTTTGCACAATCAATAGCAACCTGGGCTCCATAGTTTGAAATTACATTGGCTTCAAATGTGGATTTAACTTGGGGTTTAATGTGATTTGATTTGAGCATGCGTGGCTGCATTGGCGCAACATAGGTTAAAAGCAAGTTTGTTCAGATGCAATGAATTGAATTGTTATTAAAACGTTGGCTAGATATAACATCTGCTAGCAGATGATTTCTTCGTGCATGTGGGTTGAATGATGAAATCTCTACAGTTGCTTTATTTGGAAAGCAGAACACTGTATGATGTGGGTCCTGGCTATATAGAGATTCTACTAATGACTATTTAAGACACAAAGAAGAGTAGAGGGTAGGCCGAAAATGAATTTTGTTGTGAAACTGGTGCTTTGTTTGCAGCTCCTTGGGGCCTAGGTTGTTTCAAAGAAAACCAAGATCCATGACCTCCGCTTATGTCGACCAGAGAACATCAGAGAGAGAAAGAACTTCAACGATCTCACAGATGAAGAAAGAGGCCGTTTGTTCAGAGCAATCAAGAAGCTTAATGACATGACTTCTGGAGAAAACTGGGAGTTCTTCACAAAGGTACATGTAAAATACTTTAAATTTGTCCACGACACACCCCTGTTTCTCATCTGGCATCGCATGTACCTCTTTAAACTGGAAAGCGCCCTTCGATCAATTGGCAACACAGTCTCTCTCCCGTACTGGGATTGGACTCACAGCAGCCAAAAACCTTCAAAAGACAAGGTGTTTTCACCGCAAAACTTTGGAGGCCAAGGCGATCCGCGCGACGAGTGTGTGAAGGATGGAAGATTCAGAAAGCTTCGCGTGGCCCTTTTTGATGGAGGGAAGCGAGTCGTAGACTGCATCAAGCGAGACCCTGGTTTCTTTTCCAAGGTGTTTCAATCCCCAGAGCCCATGGAACAGACTACACTCAACAAGTCAACCATTCTAGAGTTCAGTTCACACCTAGAAGTCAACGGCCATGCCATAGTCCACAACACTATAGGAAGCAATTTCATGGCAATGTCTTCCCCAGCGGATCCGCTGTTCTATCTGCACCATGCCTTCGTTGACAAGCTGTGGTATGACCGCCAGAAGCGAAACTTTGGCGAGAAGTTTCCTAGAAGAGCAATCAATGAAAAAAAATTACTCCCGCCTTGGAACATCAATCCAATGCATCTTATTGATCCCTTATCGCACATGTGCTATTTTTACAAGGAAAACCTATATTCCTGGGAGCCTACGTATACCTCGTATAAGCGCCGTGCTGCAGGTGACAACGCAACATTTGCTGACCAGAACCTGATCACAACAAGAAAGGAGAAAGACGAGGCAGAAGATCAGATCAAAGAGTGTTCCGATAAGATATACCAAGCGATCATCAAAGAAGAAAAGAAAGGAAAAGAAGGAGTGAAAGAAAATATTCTGAGCCAAGGCCTAGTTGCACCCAAGCCTGAAGACAAGAAAGACATGTGTAACCTCCGCGTCCCCGACCCACCCTCGAGAAAGTATATGAAGGTTATGAGATTGAATATCACTCAGTACGTCAAGTACATCAAAGCATACTGCGAGAACAAAGTCCACATCTCTAGACTCAACACTCAGCCAGGATTCGTTTCCATCTCCGCTCTTGTCCAGACCAACAATTCTCTCTCCACTGCCAGATGCACTCGTCCCAACTTCAATGTCGCTAAGAAGATTGATACCGAGGATGTAACCAAACCAATCACAATGCTTCAGGCGGATATGTTGCCAAAGCCATACTTGAAATAAAACTCCACACCTGTCTTTTTTAATTCTATAACTATAAACATAAATCTTCCATCCTATCCTCATATAGTTTGATCAGATATACCCAACAACTTAACTCATCTAGCTCAACCCCAGTTTAACGACGAGATGACCAAGGTGTGGATCGTTTTAAGTTAGCAGATGCCAAAAAACAACAATTTTCCACTACAGCTATTGAATATATAGTTAACTAAAACAATTCCTTTCCTGCAAATATTATCAACAAGGACATATAAAATTAAGTTTAAATTTTCTTCAAATTTAAAGGGATAATTTAACAACGGCACGAATCCTCCCATTCGGCGAACCCGGCCCACAAAGTTTGATATCAAATCCACCAAGAGCGGTGCCTCTAAAGCTATCTCTGATCCTTGAAGGGATAAGACTTCAGCTACCTATCAAACTTTCTCAAGTATCTTTCTCATCGGGGCAGGAAGAAATTCCGGCAATTGTTTTTCCGACGACCGATTTCCAACCAAATTTGATCCACCTATAACTTTTATATATGTAATTTTTTACTTTACAATAAATCAAATAATACAAATTTTAATAAGGTCTTTCCTATAAAAGTTATTTGTTGAAATTTTTGATGTTTGCACTTTATTTTCTGGCAGTGAAGTTTAATTTAATTGGCTTTAAAAAGGTAAATATTTAAATTAAGCCTCTTAAATACAAAAAATAAAACTAAAAATAATTACATGTGTGAAGAATAGCTCTTATCAGTAAATGGATTATGTGTAACCTTTTGATTTATTGTAAAGTCAAAAATTTTACATATGAAGAAGTTTAGTTGGATCAAATTTGACTGAAAATCTGTCAACTGAAAATATTTGATGAATTATCTTCTTGCCCCTTCTCATCTATATGGATACCCTATGGTAAAACAGTCTTAAATTCATATCCATCATTTATAAACCACTTTCCAAAGCTGTTGAGATTAAACAGTTTAACGCCACCCACTAAGAGAACATATCTTGTACATAAAACAATACATATGTTGCACTTTGAGGTTGTTGCAGCCCAGTCACCAGACATCTACCATTGTATATTATAGCATAAAGCTGCTCATAGAGTTACCCCTTCCCAGCTCTCCTATTACCCCTATACCAACCCATTATATCTTGGGCCCACTAATATTCCCAAAAAGGATTGAACCCAGTGTATAAGAAAATAGTAACATCTTCTAATGAAAGATACCTGTAACTTGATAGATCCATATCCCATTCAGTGATCCACAGGTTGCACAGCAGTGCCTAGTTTCCCTGCTACTGTACACCCCAAACTCAAGAAGGTTTCAGCTTTGATGATTGAGCATACCAGGATCCAGGGATCTTAAGATCCAACCTCTCCATAAACAAGAGGTAGTGCTGGCTAACCCTGTGATTAAGACAGATCATTTTAAAAAGAACTCTGCTCTAAAGGGCTCAAAAACCTGCCCAAGCAAATTGGCACTTTCTCTTGCAAAGAAAAGTCCAGGCATACCATTTATTATGTTGTAGGATTTGGCTGCATAGCCTGACTTGCAGCTGGATACCAGTATATTTTACATCTTGGGATGTTCTTTGTTGTTGTTGTTATTGGTCAGGTTGTTGATAAGCGGATCTATACATGGACACATCTTCACTACCAATCAGAGTCAGAGTACAGACAATTGGCAGTATGTCATCTAAATCAATAGGGGGTATACATAAGGAGGGCTTCAGTTCAAAGGACAAAGTACTGGGGAGGCAGCTACCAAAGAGTTCCCAAAATTACTGACAACATTGCCAAATGCTTTAAATATCTTACTACTACCAGAAGACTCAGTAGGGATGTTGTAAATTGTGCTATTAATGCCATTTTGATATGGCCTTCAAATATTAATATGTGTGAATATTTGGTCAGTTTTGCTTTCAAATTTGGGAATTCCTCCCCTTCTGCAAATGGGTCTGGTTCAATATCCACACATTCTCAAATATCATACCTGTCCTTGACTGATCCTGGTATGAACTCATCCCAATGTGTCCCCTTCTGCCACTCTGTCTACCTAATGAGTGATCATTGACCCTTGTCTACTATTTAAGTAGAATCATTTCTCCTAATAAAGACAAGTGTATCCACATTTGTGTTGGCTTTAATATTCTTCAAGCTTTTTCCTTTCCTTTCTGCCAAAATGAATTTCTCATCTTGTATTTCATGAAATTAAGGTATGTGCCCTTAATTTTGCCCTGAAGGCTAACCCAAGGCCAGCTTCAAACCTCAAATCTTTTATTATAAGGCTTTCCTGTTGTGTCCACCTGGATGTTGTCCCCAGGAGCCAAACACAGCAAGGGATGTATATAGAAATATCTGGATATGTATTTCTATCTATGCTGTATATTTAAATCTGCTCTCCTTACCCAAAGAAGATGTCTTTATATAAAGTTTGAGGCCCTTTTTCCAGGATGACACCTGGCACCTCTATCTCTTACTTGGCCCGTCTATCTGTTCCCCAGACGCCAGTCTCAACCCCAGAGCTAGGCATGTATGTCTGTAGCAGCATGAGTTTAAAATTCACAGTGGATCTCTTGTTTACCCTATATCTATTAGGATCAGCATGGCGGCAGAACCTTGCTGGTTGAAAAGCAAATCTATAAAAAATATAATCTACTGGGTCAAATTGATATTAAGAGCTTATGCCCTGCCATCCATTTAACCTTCTTTATTAATACAACACTCCATGCTTTTGCTAGGGTACAGCAGGATGGCAGTGACACGTTGTAGTGGAATATTCTAAGCTCAATTTGATGGGTCCCTTTATGGGTTGATTTGAGAATACCTGATCAGGCAAAGACCATTGGATCTGGACCTGATCTGGGATAATGTGGCTATTATTAGGGCCTTCAGGTTAATCCATATCTAACAGTACCTAGCTCTTTAGCCATCAGGGTTGATGGATAAAGAGCTGGAAGTGCTATGCTCTCTAATCAGGCCAGAGGGAAGAAGGGCTGATTGACCCATAAAACTTGGAATTATGATGGCGCCCATCACTCCAAAGCCATGTGAATTGTTACTGGCTTAGATTATGAACCCCAGCAGTTAAAGAGCTAACATTAGATTGATAATTATAAATTCCATGTTTTTGGTTTATGTCTTCTCTGGAGCTGCTGGTCACTTTAGTGCCTCTTTAATATGTACCTTGTTTTCCTGCCAATGTTACTCTGGAGCCTCTAAATTTTCATGATGCTCAGTTGCCCACTATTGCCAATAATCTTCCCCAGATGATTTTGTAAGACTTCAGAATTTTTTAACATCAGCTGCAGCTGTATCAAAGTGTGTACTCAACCATCAACAACAAATTATTGTTTCCCAAGGATACAAAAGATACAGTTAGGATTAAAGAAATAGTTTTATTGATATGCCTAAACAAGAGGAGATTAAACTTCTTGGAATAATAGAACTTTGAGGGATTTTATACCCAGTTCTAAGAAAAGGAGATGATAGGAGAATTATGTTTAAGAATGATTAACTCATAATTTTGAATCAAAATTATATTGTCGTAGATAAAATTCTGATAGCTGGAATTGAGGGCTTTTGGCTAACACCAGTTTGGGCTGAAATGGTTCACTATTTGCAGAATTATAGGCTACCAAAGATGGTAAAGGTAAAAACAAACAGAAGGTTTTGCATAAATATCAACAAAGTAGGACATATCAGCTGAGACTTTAATTATCAGTCCCAAAAGATTTTGAATGTTGTTAGAGAATTGATACACTCTGATTATTTGGATAAATCTCTTGACTCTGCAAATAATTTGAAACCATCTTCCCAGACCAAGCCAGATAAACTGAGCTTACCTTTAATCTAGAACCACAGAAAATAGTTTCTTCATAAACTAGTTCAGAAAATTCAGCTCCACATCAAGGAAATACAAAGGCGCTTGATTCCTTAAAGTTGTCAACCCTTCTGGTCCAAGCTGTGGAGAATAGTGTGGCTATACCAAGGTATCCTTAAGATCACGCAAACCATCCAATAGTATAAATGCCTAAAACTTTTATTATCAATATACTTATCATTATCTTACTCTAAGTAAATTATTGAGTTGTGACTGTTTTGGACTGTAAGTGAATTAACCTCAATTTAAAATTCATTCACCAACACCAAATACAGTCTAGTCTTTCAACCAAGTTTCCCTCCTTGCCTGCTAATGTATCTTACAATACACAAGGGGCTCTCAATGAGTCGCTCCTTGATAAATCTAATAGCATAAACCAATATGATGGTAATATTGAATTGTGAGTACTTTCTCCTAGTTAGAAGCGCTGTCAATTTGACTTGCTGATCCTTGCAGAAGTTATTCCTTGGCTTCAAACCTTACATGGAACACACCACTGTGCCACCACCTGTGGCCTTGTGTATTTCCCTATATGGTATATTAGTCACAATATTCTACAATAAAGTACATCTTATTCTATTCATTCCTCTCCTTTCTATTGGACTGTTGTCTTCCCCAACCAAATACTGAACCCTAATTGGTTCAGTTGCAACAGTGGTAGCAGAGGTAAGTTTACAACCTACCTAAGAGAAAACCCCCTCAAGAAAGGACGGAGTATGGGCCATATGGCTACTCCTGTAATGACCTGGGTGACTCCAAGGGGAACCTTTGGTCAAGGGAAAGGGTCAAGCCTGGAATGCCCAGTAGATGACGGGGGCTATCTGCATCACATGATTGGCAGCTGTAGCCCAAGGATGCCGCACTCCCATGTGGGGTATCACTTGTTCAGTGAGCCCCAGCATGGTCAAGTAGGCAAACCCAAGCTTACTATAATCATATGATGAAGCGGAAGGACAAGAGGAAGTTCTCCTGTGGCAGCACTCATAGTCAGGCTTGGATGAGAAAGTTTTTGGAGCAGAGGAACACCAGAAAAGAAGAGGCGTGGTGCAGGAGCAGGAATTATTTCTTGGTCCAGCACTCTAGGAGATGGGGTTAAGGCTGGTGGCGGTTGATTAGAGACAGCTAGAAGTTGCTCTGTTTCCCAGCGCTGGCGTTGGTACTGGAGGTACTATCTGTTTGAAAGCACTAGCAGTATAAAAATTCGTGATAATTTAATAAACCCCTGCAGAGTATAAAAGCTCAGTGTGCATTAACCAAAAAAGTTTATTAGATGAAGATGTCAACAAGGAAAGGGGTTACCAGTGTTCCCAGCTATATCCTGCTGGGAAACTGCAATTGGACTTACTGGCAACTCCTTATTGGCTGTCAATGAATTTTTATTGAGTTGGGTTCCATTGATGACACCTGATTTGTAAGTTAGATGGATCCTTTCATTATTTTTGCCCCTGGGGAAGCTGGTAGGGGAATTTTGGGCCATTTGGCAACCCAAGTCTCCATTCCTGGGTTTCAGAGGGTGTAGGCCAATTAATTTTTTTCCACTTGGCTTTGGAGCGGTTTCCAAATGCCCCCAGGGTTGGCCTTGACCAGGGTTTGATTCCCCACTTGGGATTAAAGTTTCCTTTTGTTTAATCTGCGTGATTGACAATGCAATTGTTTGGTCGTGTGGCCGCTCAATTGCAGGCCTTAAACCTATGCAACATAGGGTTTTCTCTGGCCCATTCTGGGCCCTGACACTCCCCATCAAGAAACTTTCCTTCCAATCACCAAGGGAGATATCCACAAAGGATATTTTATCTACCAGGACTAGCTGGTGCTCACAAGTGTGTACAATTGTCTCCGCCTAGGGAAGCACAACACAAGTGTCACCCTGCCTCAATTGGACCTTTCACAACACATGTTAAACCTCCAGCTCAAGTGTTTTGCAGGTGGCGTGTGAGGTGCTGACATTGTTGGCTGGCTCCTGTAAATCCACTGCCACCTTTGGCTTTGGATTGAACTGTTTTTCCCCGCCGCACCAAAAAAGGCCCAAAATTGCAGCCCAGCCAATCAAGTCTCTAGACAATTTAGCTCATACTGTTGACAAGAGATTTTTCCTGGCCTACCCTGCAGACCTCCTGGCTCTGGTTGTTATCTCCTGGGAAGAAACGCTAATTTATTTGGACTATTTACTGGCCTGGTGTTGTCCTCTCTTAAAAACAATCAGAAACACCCAATCAAAAAACGCCACATCAATAACCATAAAATCAATTAAATCTGAAATGGATGGGATGCCTTCCAACCAATCAGGTAAATCCACAGAAATTACCTTGAAACCCTCCAGTCTCCTTGGCCCTGACCTGTAAAATTTATCCCCCACCCAATCAGATTCAATTCCTGCAGTCATATGATTCCTTTCCCTTGCAGCATACTCCCTTTTACACAGCAAGGGTACTTTCAGTCCCCTGCTTGTCTATTGTCAATTCTATTAAAATTTGGAATTTGTTGCACTTTATTTTGAGTATTTTGGTTAACTGGAAACTCTGTTTCTAGTTCATATCATCTAAAAATTAAAGTGTTAGTGTTTTCCTTACCGCTTACCTTATACTTCCCTGTTTTGAACCCAGGAATTCTCCTGGACTCTTCAGAAAAGGTCCCAGCGTATATTTGCCGCCTCCTTTTGCTTTTGCTTTTGCTTTCAAAAGCAGCTTTCAAACTCAAAATTCTATTTAAAATTTAATAAAATTCCTATTATTATCTTGATTTTTCTTTAAATTTACTGTTTCTGAACCTTTTTTTGCTTTTTTGTGAGATCCAAGGCCCCTGAGACAACGCCCAAGCTCTCTGAACCCACTCTGTTGTTTCCTTTGCCCTTCTGCTTGTGGCTGCCCTTGTGGTTCATTTTTTATTGCTTGCTAGTTAAAAAATTTACCAATCTTCTCCAAATTTTGAGGAGATTTCAACCATGATACTCCCTGCTCTAAAATTTGTTGAATTTCTTTGGCCCCATTTGTGTTACTCCTTTAGTTGACCTCGCCAGACTTGTGGTCAAAAATCACTTCTTCTGCTCAGCTTGTGGAGGACAAACCGTCTAGCCTTCTGAATTTCCCTAGTGGTCTCCTCCTCTCTGGAGAGGCTGTGGTGAAAATTTTGACATGTGACAACCTTGATTTGGATGCTGTTGGTTATACATTGCCCTCCTCTGAGGGAGAGAAAATGACAATGCCTCCTCTCCCCAGACAAGAAGAGAGTGATGTGGTCCCCCTTGAGGCTCTCAAGGTGCTCCCTCCCACTCCCTCTTGTGTCCCGTGGTTGATCACTGGTCTTGTGTTGATGGGATTGAACTCCTATTTCCCTCAGCTGTCCCCAGTATCCTCCCTCTGGTCCCCCCCTTAGAGTGGCCATCCCAGTCCTCCACTGGTTGGTATCCTGGTGGTTTGTTTCACTGGGATGGGAGCCAAACTTATTTAGTTTAGCCCCCCTTTCTCATAGCTCTATTCTACATAAACTTGCCTACACATCTTCCAAGTGCCTGAAGCTATTTGGGTTGTCACTGCATCTGGGCACCTTACAGGGCCTGCTGCAGTGTGGTTTACCAACTGGGAAAGCCAAGAGCCAGATGTCACATAGGCAACATTCAGGGATGCCGCCAAATCCTGTTACAGCAAAATCTTTTCACCCATTGAAGTAAAAACTCCCCTCCTGGCCATCAAACAGACAGGATCTGTCCCTGATTACCTTGCAGCTTGACAACAAGCCCTGGCCGCCGCCTCAGAAGCTGTCATCAACAGGAATGCCATGCTGCTCACTCTAATAGTAAATGGGCTCAAACCCCATATTTGAAAGTGGGTTCCCATGGGGTGTTGTACCATCATTGCCGACTGCTATAAGGCTATTGTATAAACCAACAATCAAGCTTCGATGGGGTTCTTCAGATCCAACAACTCACGCCCTCAGTCTTGTCCCGCACCTGGCAGTGCCCACAATCAAATGGGCTGCCTCCAATCCCGTCAGCAGGAGAATGGGGATAAGCGCCCCCGCAAGGGGGAGTTCCAGTTAGCATAAATCAAGGACCCAGAGAAACCTAGGAGTTGTAGATACAAGAGGTTCTGCAACCCCACTTGGCTCTCACTCCCAATTTCTCCTTTCCAAAAACCCCTGCAACTATAATGTGCACAAAAATTGAGACCCTTGATGTATTCCAGGTCCATAGTGTCAGCTCTGTCTTCCAAGAAAGTCATTCTTCCAATAAAATCACTTGCTTGGCCTACCCTTTCCATTTCCGTGGGAAAACACACAAAATTTTGGTAGACACTGGGACCAATTACACCATGGTCAACCAGGAATTTGCAGATTCTCAGCAACTAGATTGAGTTCCTAGTCAATTCAAGGCAGTACATGTAGCCAACTCCCGTAGAATGACAATTACCCATGAGACAGTACCCTTCTCTGTGAGGATGAGGAACATCCAAGTCAAGCTCTCTGGGCCAATCATGGTAGGACTCAGCCACAACATTATTGCTGGTCTCAACTGGTTCCAACACAACCGTCCCTACAGCAACTGGGATACATCTATAATCACTCTCAACAGAAATGGGGCGGGATTTCATATAGACCCTGTCAAAATGAGCAAGTTGCTCCATGATACTGTGTTTGTCAGAATAACATAAACAGGCTTGTATTATTTCATTGGGAAACTAGACTTTAACCAATGCTCAGTCAAAGTTATCTGCACTCAACCACCTGCAGAACTCCCCTTGACCACTCCACCTCCATCAGCACTTGCCACACTCCTTTAGGAGTACAAGGTTGTCTTTAATGAAACATTAGACCAGTTGCCTCCTCCCAGAAAAATACAGCATGCTGTCCAATTGCAAGTGTTGATGCCCAAGGTATGTCCCCTTTATTGTTTGATACCCAAGGAAGACAAGACTCTCTGTCAACACCTTGTGGACACAACCACATGGGCTTCATCCGCCCTCCCTCTCACAATATGGGGCCACAGTCTTTCATTATAGCTAAGAAAGATGGTTCCCTTCAATTGGTAACCAACTACCACACTCTAAATGAGGTGACAGTCAAAAACAAATACCCCTTTTGTTGCTGATTGACAATCTGTTTGACACACTTGGAGGCAAAAAGGTCTTCAGTAAGATCAATCTCACCAAGGGGTTCAACCAGGTCTGCATTGCACTAGGAGACAAGGCAAAAACTGCCTTCCACACACGCCACAGGTTGTTTGAGTGTTGTATCATGAACTTTTGAATGACCAACGCTCCCTCCATCTTTGCTATGTTGATGAACAAAGCATTTGAAGATTTGATTGGAAAATGTGTTGTTGTGTACCTTGACAACATTATTATCTTCAGTCAAGATCAAAACACACATCTCCAACACCTTTGTGCTGTCCTTGACACTCTTTGTAAAAACCAGCTGAAGGCCAAGCCTTCTAAATGCAAATTCCTCAGGCCAGAGCTCTTGTTCCTTGGGCACACCATCTCTTCTCAAGGGATAAAGCCCAACCCTGCCAAAATCAAGGCAATCACTAGCATGCCGCCCCCCACTGATATGGTCCAGGTACGCACCTTCTTGGGCATGGTTGCCTACGTGTGCAAGTTCATCCACAACTTAGAGAACTAATTGCAACTCCACACCAAGCTCCTGAACACTAAACAGCACTTCCATTGGACCCCTGCCAGAGATCAAGCCTTTGAGACGTTGAAGCAAAGACTTCCAACTGCACCTGTATTGCAATTCCCCAATTGGAACTGCCAATACAAACTTGAGACTGATGCCTCTGACAGAGCCATAGGGGATGTGTTACGGGTGAAAACTAACAAGGGTGTCTTCCTTCCCGTGGCATATAAATCCAGGAAGCTCACCAATGCAGAACAATTTTACCCCATACATGATAAAGAGTTAGCAACAATCATACACTGTATTGAGAAATGGCGCTGTTACCTGGAAGGAGAAACCTTTCCACCCTGCATCCTGACAGATCACAAGTCACTGCAGTACTTCAACATGCAGTCCCACTTGACATGCCGCCTTGCAGGCTGGGTCAAACGCCTGTCCCCCTACTAATTGCACACCAAATACAATCCTGGGAAGGAACTTGTCACAGCTGACACCCTCTCACACCTCTACGTAGCATCCATCACTGGGGATGACGGCTTGGATCCAGATTGGCCCATGATCTACCTACGTCCTAAAGCCACTCATTACAAAGGCCTCAATTATGTGACTGTTTCCAAGATGAAGGACAATGAAAGCCAGTTCACTGCTGATTCTGGCAATATCTGCTGCCAGGCAGAGACAGGCAAAAAGAAGCCCACATTCCCACCACACAATAAGGAGACACCATACTGCATTATTACCACACCTTGGGTCACATCAGAGGATGCAACCTCTTCAAAATTATGAAGCGTAAGGTTTGGTGGCCTTGTATGCGCCAAGATATCTTGGACTCCTTGAAAAATATGTGCTGTGCAAAAAGAACATGTCTAAACCTGTTCCTCAAAGTCTGCCCTACCAATTGAATCCATGGAACCCTTTGAGCAGTGGGCCCTCAACATTGTTGGGCCCCTCCCCAAAGACAGACTAGGCAAGAAGTATATCATTACAGCCATCAACTAATTTAACTGTTGGCCAGTGATGTGGGCGGCCACCAAATATACTGCCACTACCATCACTTGCTTCATTGGCAAGGAACCTGTGGCCCTCTTTGGGCAGCCCAAACGTCTTATCACAGATGGTGACCTGAACTTGTAGGGCACATCATGAAGGTGTACTGCGCTAAGAATGCCCTTCAAAGAATAGTCACAACTCCCTAGCATTCTCAAGCTAATGGATGTATAGAGCGCCTAAATGGTTTGTTGGTCCAACTGATTGCCAAGCTCTCACAGGAGCATCCCAATACCACGTGGACTTAACACCTGCCCACCGCCTTACTCATCTTACGAGCAAGAATTAACAGAGGCACCAGGTTCAGCCCCAGCGCTTTGGCCTTTGGAAAACTCAACAGATTGATGGGGATGTAACAATGAAAATTAAAATAAACAGTTCCTGGGAAACCCCCTTGCTGTCTACCCCCTCCCTGAGCCAGTGGCGTGCCAAAGCCTGAGATATTAAACACTAGCAAATTGAGGGAGGTGCAAAACACCTGGAGGCCAGATACGCCATAGGTGACCCTGTCTATGCCCTCAACCCCAATTCAGCCAAATTAAAACCCAACCACCTGGGGCCCCTCAAGATAGCCTCAATTTATGACAAACATACCTACCAGCTGGAGGACGCCAAGAGGAACACCAAAAAGCTTCATCATAATTGCTTGCTCCCCTGCTGAGCCATCCCCACACAAAAGTTGTTTGTGCGGACCTTCACAGATCTCCTGCAAGCTCCAATCCTGGTGTCTGATAACAAGCAGGGGGCAAGTGGGGGTGTTGCAACCAAGTTTCCAGACTTGCCTGCCAACATATCTTATAATACACAGGGTGCGCTCAATGAGCCGACCCTTGACATATCTAACAACATGGACCAATCTGATGGCAATGTCAAGCAGCGGGCACTTTCTCCTAATTAGGAGCGCTACCAATTTGACCTGCTTATCCCACACAAGTTATTCCTTGGATTTAATCCTTACATGGAACATGCCACCATGCTACCCCCTTGTGTCTGTGTGGCTTTCCCCATATAGTATATTAATTGCAGTATTATATATTAAACAATACCTTATTCTTATTATTCCTGTCCTTTCTATTGGACTATTGTCTTCCCCAATTCAAATACTGAATCCTCATTGGTTCAGTTGCAACAACCCCCAACTCTTCCCACCTCTGGGCTTCCAATCTGGCCATTAAGGCTTTGCAACTTCTCAAATCCAACAAATCTTAAGTTGGTGCTAACACAGGAACAGCTGGTCAAGTTTATCAGCAACAAGTGGATTGCTGCTAATTCTCCCCCACCCAAGGCCTCTGATGCCCTATCAGAGCTCATGCTCACTAATGAGCTTAAGCAGCTTCCAAGTGGGGAGTGCTTCCTTCTTCATGACAATGGGCCCGGCACCAAAGACCGTATAATCTGCTAAGCAACTCAGCAGAACCTGCTGGAGTTGAGAAGGGCTTCAACCTGTCTGGTTGACAGTATCTTTGCCACTTGCCTCTGGATGTTCTATCAGCTCTGGATGATTCATGCCCAGATAGACATCTGGGTGATTCCAGTCACCTTCTTCCTTCTCCCTGGGGCCACTGAGACCATATACACCCACACTTTCTCCACCCTTTGAAAAGCACTTTCCCTCCTTCCCCCCAACAACAACAATGCCAAGAAGACCCCCCCCCACACCTGCGCCAACCCTCCTGACGCTGACAAGGACCAGGCCACCCTGGACTCAGAGGAAAAGGTAAGGCTCATAGCTCTAGGGCTTCACATGTGCATTATGGACTTTGAGCCTGCTCAGGTTAATGCATTTGAGAAGCTTTTTAGCAGGGAGGTGCAAAGGTGCCACTTTCACTTCTGCCAAGAAGTGGCTTGCAATGTGCAGGCCCATGCCGAGCTTAGTAGGTTGAGCTGGAGGGACACTTTGGACACCTGAAAATTTGTGCTTGCACAATTTAGTGTCTTGGATTTTTTAAAGCCAGAGCACACTGTGCAGGGAGTTTGAGGTTCTCTCAAAGAATACCTCATAGCCAAGCATCTAGAGTTCAAACTTTTTCCTCAAGTACTTTGAGCCCCAGTGGATTGGGAAGGTTGTCACGCAGAGGCAAGGCAAGGCCCACACCAAGGCCAGTTAGAACGTTTACCAGGTGGCCTTCAACAGGGAGCTAAATACCACTTTGGCTCTAGAGGATTATCACAAGCATCTGGAGGCTAACTTTGTGCTTCATCCAAAGTTCAATAAGTTATTCTCCCTCCTCCAGCATGAGAAAGAAAAAACCATCTCCAAGCTCAGAGATCTTGTCAACCACGTCCCCCCATCAAGCTTACCACCCGCTCCACCCTCTTCACCAAGGCCATCCAGGGTACAGCTAAGCACAAGTATAAGGCCTCTGAGATCAAGCATCAGCTTGAGCTTATTGCCACTTCCCTCCTGTAAGGGGCTAAAACAAAGAAGGGGAAGAATGGGGAGGAATAAACTTGCTTGCTTCTATGGTTTTAACTTTTAACTTTTTAGCTTTAATTTTTACTTTTTAGTTTGATCATTTAGGTTTCAGTTTTAATTTTTAAAAATTTTGATTTAATTAGATAGAACTGATTATTTTATGTATACATGGTAAGTTTGAGATGAACAGTTGTAGTTAAAGTGAGTGAAATGTCTTAATTTTTGTTAATTTACTAATAAAACATAAGATATTAACAGTTGTGCTTATATAAACCATATCAAATAAATATTGATATTTCTTTATATTTTGCATAACTTACATGATTGTGTTTATGTTTTTTATTGGAATTTTGATTTTTATGGTAATCAAAAATACTTTTATAATTAAGAGTGTAAATTAGATAGTAAAATGAGAAATAATTGCTTATTTCTCTTTTTCTCATTAATTAAGGTACACTTTTTGTTGCATTTTGAGCTCTCTGGGGTCACTTTAGTATACCATAGCTGTAAGGCTTAACTTATTATCTTAAAGTTTTCAGTACATCAAGATCTGTTAATTAAAAAGTGTGAATTTCCAGTTTTTAATCAGGGAAAAAGCTGAATTCTTACTTTACTATAGTGTTGAGCACCAGGGAGTTGATCACCAGGGAGTCAAGCTTACCACAGTTGCCATTTCCGGCCACTTTAGCACCTTCTTATTCAATCAATTCCTTATAAATTTATAGTCTATCTTCTGTAAACTATTACCTACTTTTCACTTATTTCTTTATATGATATTGATCTTAATCTTTTATCATATTTTTGGAAGTTTCATAAATTCTTTTTACTGCTTCTTTCTTATTATCAATCCTACTCCCAACAGTCTAAATCAAGAATTCTTTCTCCTTCATCTACTTCTGCTGGTCCTTCTCAACCAACTTCCAGTTCTCCAGCTAGTCCTGCTCCATTATCTTCTAGTCCTTCAGCTAGTCCTTCTCCATGATCTTCTGGCCCTTCTGCTAGTCCTTTCCATGACCTTTTCATTCCTTCAACTAGTCTTCACTATGATTATCTAGTCCTTCTTACTAGTAATACTGTGATCTTTCACTATTACTGATTTGGTTCCATTTTCAGTCCCTGTTACCAATACCTCAGACTCAGACAATAAGTCTACAAGGCTACTGGTGTTTGAATGGGGCCCTGCAAGTGGCCTCCACTTGGGCCATTCAACCACAGACAATCCTCATGTCTGTGCAGTTGTCTTTACTCACTCAGGTGGTTAAGTCTGAGCTTTCAGGAGCAAAATAACCAACTTTACTTCCCAGAGACCTGATCATTGTCAAGTTCTGCAGCTGCTTCCCCAAGCAACTACCCCAACAATGCCTCTGTTCATATCCATGCCCTAATGATAGCTTCAGGACCTTACCAAAGCCTCCAGGGAAACACAGACAAGGACACCTTATCAGTCTGTTAGGTAAGATGCTTACTTACAGACCTCCTGTAAGTGCACAAGGGCACATAGAGATATTTCAGCTCCTCCCTTCCCTAGCAGCCAATTTTACCTGCTAGGCTGCATTACCCATTCTTCTCAGCAGCCAATGTTACCTACCAGGCAGGCTTTACCTCCCCTAGTAGCCCATGTTACCTACTAGGCCTCTACCTGTCCCAAAACCACTATCATTTACCAACTTTCAGCATAGAGTATTTATTAGAGCCAAATCAGCCTTTGCCTGCACAACAGCTTTCATGTGGACCGTCACACCCCCATCAGTGATGAGACGCTTGGGGTGCCCAAAGTGTGCCACAATATCCTTACCAATGAACCAATTGATGGCAGTGTGATTGGTGGCCTCCCACACCACTGGCCAACAGGTAAAATAGTCAATAGCCATGATGATGTACTTCTTGACCAGATTGTCTTCAGGTAAGGGCCCTACAATGTCAAGAGCCCACTGCTTGAAGGGTTCCATGACTTTGATGGGTAGGACTGACTTGGGCGGGCAAGCTTGGATATTTTCTTTTCACACAGGACACACATCTCAAGGAGGTCCAGAATATACTGGGCCATATGGGGCCACCAAACCTTGTGCTTCATGATTTTGAAGAGGTTACGTCCTCTGATATGACCCAAGGTGCAGTGATAGTGCAGTGATAGTGCAGGATGGTGCCTCCTTGTTGTGTAGTGGGAATGTATGGCACCTTTTCACCTGTCTCTGCCCAGCAGCAAACATTGCTAGTGTCAGTGGTGAAATGGCTTATGTTGTCCTTAAGCTTGGAAATAGTTGCAGAATTGAGGCCTTTGTAGTGAGTGGCTTTAGGACGCACAGTTAGAGCGTGGGCCAGACTGGTTCCAAGCTGTCATCTCCAGTGATGGACGCTACATAGAGTCTAGAGAG